>JAQFYB010005138.1:0-14688 GCA_034694085.1 Pogonognathellus longicornis | reverse complement strand
GTCTTCGTACTTGTCGAGCAGTAGCATTCCTTTCATTTTCTATTGTTCGGAATTCTGTGTCCAATCTGTGTTCTCGGCGTGCTTCTGCATCCCGCCGTTTTTCTGGGGTTCGAAATTTGGGGTCCAGTCTTCGTACTTGTCGAGCAGTAGCATTCCTTTCATTTTCTATTGTTCGGAATTCTGTGTCCAATCTGTGTTCTCGGTGTGCTTCTGCATCCCGCTGTTTTTCTGGGGTTCGAAATTCGGGGTCCAGCCTTCGTAATTGTCGAGCAGTAGCATTCCTTTCATTCTCTATTGTTCGGAATTCTGTGTCCAATCTGTGTTCTCGGTGAGCTTCTGCATCCCGCTGTTTTTCTGGGGTTCGGAATTCGGGGTCAAGTCTTCGCACTTCTATAGCAGTTGCATTCTTTTCAATTTCTATTGTGTGGAATTGAGGGTCCACCCGCCGTTTACGCTTTGCTTCCTTACTGGCTACGCGCTCCTTTTCACGGTACTCTGGATCAGCTCTCTTTTTTGCCATTCGTTCTCTATTTGCTTTTTTCCTTTCTTCCTCACTTTTCTTTCCCCCTCCCCGTGGCATTGTTTTGCCAATTTGTGAAACCTATGGAAAATAATCACACCAAAACAAAGTAAAACAAATTATGTAATATAGGCCGAATAGTCTATATCATTTAACAGTTCAACAACATCAATCGACCATTGTATACCATTCATAAATCATAGCAACGTACATAAAGTTTTAAAATAGTTCTCAATATAAATTATACCATCCAGAAATAATTCCGTCTGATAAGGTGATGACTGCCATTCTATCCAAATTTACATTCATAAATCAATAAAAAGTAAATATTTTTTGCTGACCAAATATCATCATTTACATTATAACATCTTATATTTAAATGTTCTACTGACCAAAGAATATGTTGATGTTGTTCCAGATTCTATTTGGATGAAAATACAGTCAGACGTAATATAATAGAAACAGCAGGAATATTAGATGGTCCTGTAATAGATTATTGTTTACGTTTGTTTAATCATACCAAAACCAATTATTTAATCGACGCCAAATCCACGTATGCGAATAGGTATAAATAAATAAAAAATTCAAAAATATTGTCACTTATTACACTTTATATTAAAATGTACTACTCACCAAATCATTTGTTGCTGTTAGATGTTGCTTGTTATTCCAGATAATATTGGGCGAAGAGTGGATGATTGATAATAATAAACCGTACTAAACTGTAATAAAGACAGATGATGATTGGTTTGATGAAAATATAAAATTGGCGTTATTAATGAACTGTACAACTGAAATTGTAACAGCGATTGAAAATATAAAATTGGCGTTAATAATGAACTAAACTGTACTAAAGACAGATGATGATTGGTTTGTTGGCGTGAATCACACCAAAGAATTTGTTGATGTTAGATGTTGTTTGTTATTCCAGATAATTTTGGGTGGAGATTGGATGATTGATATTGTAACAGCTGTTGATGAAAATGGCTGGCGTGAATCACACCAAAGAATTTGTTAATGTTAAATGTTGTTTGTTATTCCAGATAATTTTGGGTGGAGATTGGATGATTGATATTGTAACAGCTATTGATGAAAATGGCTGGCGTGAATCACACCAAAGAATTTGTTAATGTTAGATGTTGTTTGTTACTCATAAACTGTACTAAAGACAGATGATGATTGGTTTGTTGAAAATATAAAATTGGCGTTAATAATACTGTACTAGGCCCCTCCAAACCATAGTGGTATAGTCATATAGTGTTAATAGTGTTGTAGATACGTGTATAGTCCTGTCTGGTAAAAGTGCACGGACATACAGACGTCCAGACGTCCAGACGTCCAGACGTCCAGACAGACAGATCATATCTAGTAGTAGCTGACGCTACTAATAATAATGTGTATTATAAATCGGACAATTTTTCTTCTGACGATCAGAAATTGAACATGGGATCAAAATGCTTTCGTAATCCTGTCATATTTGTTCATGAAATGATTCATACCATTGGATTTCACCACGAACAGTCACGCCCAGATAGAGATGATTATATTAGCATTATATGGAAAAACATCAAGCCAGGTGATTGCCACATAAATATGACCGCCTTTCCTATTCTGATTCTATGGATTTATGAAAATGATTTACCCAATTAAAATTTATAACAAAATTATAACACAGGAAAACAGGGTAACTTTAACAAATATGAGCGAAACTATGCAACGACATTCGATGCTCCTTACGACTTTGGCAGCGTCATGCATTATACTGCAACGGCGTTTTCAATCGACGGAAAAAGTCCAACTATCGTCCCACATGTAAGTGTCCCACATTTGCTCGATTTACATTCTAATGTAGGCTAATTTTTGCATTAATCAATCTTTTGTGTTCTAGGATCCCACTGTAATTCTTGGCAAACGAACTGGTATGAGTAAAATCGATGCCTATAAAATCAATCTGATGTACGGATGTGCGTAAAATATTGCACAACTATTGATGTACTGAATTTGTATTATATAACTGTGTAAATTCTACTGGTTAACTATATTGTACTTTCAAATGTTTAATAAACAATTACAAACAGAAATAGAAGAACACGCATAACTTTGAATTATGCACTGCAGCCGTCTTAATAGTAAATTATAATTGAGTATATCATCCATTCATTTTACCTATTTAAAACGTTTTTAAAGTTCTATCAGTTCTAAATATTCAATGTTTCCTCTCGAATTAACGTCGTATACTTCCATATCCTGAAATACACATAATGAAGTCTGTCAAATTTACAGTAGTGCATCGTCATATTGAAGAAAGGATGACATATACTTATCAGCAAAGCTCGAAAAATGTTTACCTCTACATCCAATTGAAATGTAGGATGAAGAAGTGCGTTTCGGAATAATAAACCGAGTGATGCAAATGTTGGCCTTTCATCCGCCTCACAATTCCAACATGCGACCATAACATCATATCTGTAATGATTGATTAACCTGACTATTTTCATTAAATGTCAACATGGAATAATATTAAGGGAAACTAATAATTACGAAGGACATACAATTCCTCCGACCCATATTTTGGTTTTGGATTTCGAAGTCCATTTTCCAGTTGCTTGACGAATTCCATGCTGGCGGAGAGTCCAGGATATGGTGTTTCGCCCAATGAGAATATTTCCCACATAGTTATTCCAAAAGCCCAGACGTCAGTTTTCACATTAAAAATTTTGGTGAGAAGAGATTCCAGGGACTGATCGGAGTTGTACATTTTCCGACTTAATCCAAAGTCAGTCAGTTTAGCCGTCCAATCTGCAGTCAGTAAAATGTTTCTTGTTGCCAGATCTCTATGGATGACCTTCGAAATTCATATTGGGTTAGGATTTTAATTACATATTTGGGATTTTTTTATATTTGGATTAAAAATGTATACCCTTTTAGAGTAGAGATAATCCATGGCTTGTGTTATTTCAGAACACCACTTCAAGAGCGATTTGACTGAATAAATGGAAGATTCACACTGTATACAATTTTCTTCTCTGTCAAAATTAAACCAAAAGGAAATGTTGTAGGTAGTCATTGCAGAATTTCACTTTTGCAATACATAATTCCGTGATAAAGCAATGACACATTTTACCCCATATTTTCTGAGTCCTCCGTGTAAGATATTAAAATAGGACATTTTTGGAATCTTCCTTTATTCGAACGCAAATGGGATTCTAAAGATCCAAGTGCACAAAACTCGATTGCCACGTATATAATTCCTGGACAACATTAAGCAGCAAGTGTAAATAAACGTAAAGTTGTAAGAAATTGTATTAGGCTTTATATAAAATGTACCCTTTTCAATCTCCTGAGTGTATGCACCCAATAATTCAACAATGTTGTTATGTTTGCCAATGTAGAGCAACAGTTTTAATTCGGAGACCAATGATTTCAAATGTGCCATATTTCCTTGAGACTTTAAACTTTTAATTGCAACATCGATATTCAATTTTGCTATTGTGCCTTTGTAAACAATACCAAACTCGCCACATCCCAAAATTTTAGTTTCATCTTCAAAGAATTATTTTAATTTTGTAATTTTTTGCAATTTTTTGTAATGATTTCTAAAATGTTAAACTAGATTCAAATGGTAATGAAAATGTACCTATGCAAAACGAATGTTTGTCCAATTGCCATTTACGGTCGTATGGTAACTGTAATGGATTTGAAGTATTTTCGTCCTCTACATTCGGAAGCTTGCCATTCAGTAGCTCTAAAATACGCTTCATCTCCTCAGATTGTTTCATCTATATTGATACTGATATTGTCGCATTGGTATACTTTATCACTTACACATATACCTAAACGTTGTCTTAATACAGTGTGAATCACAGTAACGCACTTATGTGAATGACTACATTGATAAGTTCTCAATTTAATTACATCATTGACATTGATAGTGCACACCTTCATAGTAATAATAATTAGGCAACAAAAAAATATTTATCATGATTTTTACTGGAAATTGTGCGTTAAAGTAGCTTTACATGCAATATATACGGTAGACTTTTCTAACAAAGACAAAATGTTTTTTAGACGTTTTAATATATTAAAATAACTTAAAAATAATTCAAATATATGCGCGGTTAGTTAACTTCTGTTAAAAACGTATTGCGAACCTTCATTTTCCGGGTATACCAGGCAAATGCTACTGAAAATACTAATATCAGAGTCGAAATGATTCCTGTTAGGAGAAATGCGAGTTGTTTCACGGACACTGTTGAAACTATATATAATTTTTTGATTAGCAATAACAAATTTAAAGATATAATGCAACTTGTTCATTGTAAGTGTGGGGTTACCTGGCACTGAAGTGCGAACTGAAAAGATTTTTGACACATTTCCTGCCTCATTGGTGGCGGTACACTGATAATCACTTTCATCTGTTGAGTAGTAAGTTGGGAACTTCAAAACTGAATATAAAGATAGATCGATGATATTTTCCGATGACATGTTCTAGAACCAAAATATTACAATTATCATAATGTGAAGTATATAACTCAATATTATTCATGATATGTGTCTCCATTTCTTATTCCTTGTTCCTTATTACTAGAGTAGCTGCAGGCGCCTGTAAACCGTGCGAGTGCGAAGGTCTATGACAAAAATGTCGCCTAGATTTGTGGCAAACGTTTTACCTTTGACGCCTATTTCTGGAACAAACTGGGCCGCCCAAAAAAGGTAAAGCAAAAAAGGACAGACCTGTAAAAAATTATTTATTGATTTACCTGCCCCGGCAGGGCTGTCCAGTGTATTTTTGGTTTGGGTAATCCAACGGCTTCACATTTAATCTCTTTGTTATTCTCACCGATGACGAACGAGAAATTGGATTGTAAATCTACAAACCTTGGCGCAATAGCATCTACATAAAGAATACATGAAAAATATTAAATAGATCCTCGGATTTTGAATCGATATGAAATTGCAATATCTACCAAAAATCGATATATTGGCTTGTTCTAACTCCCACTCTCTGTAACTATTCATTTCCAGAATGCTAAGACTATGAGCAGCACCAATTATATTTCGAATTGTTTTATCAGGAACTAAAATATTAACAGAACTGGAAAGATTGGGATACTCTTCGAATTTCTTGGGTATTTGGTACACATAGTTTGAAATATAATCTGAAATATTTAAGAAAATTAATTTATATTTTGAACACGTATATAAAAACACACGTATAACATAACGTTTTAATTGGACAAACCTGGAGGTACAAGTTCCTGTGTTCCATTAGTATATTGGAACAACCATTGAATGCCTTCTTCAAACAAGAAGGAATGGGCTTCACAGTAAAAAGAGAACACTACTGTGCGATTATTAATCATTATTTGTTTACTGGGTCCCAAATAGACAATTTTTATAATTGCACTTTTGGGTGGTTGTGATTGAAAACCCTGGTCTGTAAATCCGAAATAAATGCTAATAAAAATATACGTGGGTAGGAGTATAAATGCGTATTAAACGTTACACGTGGATTACTTTGTCAATGCTTATCGAGGCAAAATTAAAATCAAATTGATAAAAATGAACATACAAATTTTTTCATCAAATCCCACGTAGTATATATTTGAAAAAGAAAAGTCAAGTCCAAATTCATTTTCGTTTTTATTTCCCCGAATTTTATGGCACAAGTAAATTCCTTTTTGTTTAAATTTCATGGTAAGACATGGTTGAAGTTTACGATAATACTGTTTTTTACAGTAAGAAATAGTACTCCTAGATTTGGCATTTTGCTACACAAAAATTGTTTTTTAGGTTACGTAAACAATGTCCATTTTTAGGCGTAATTGAGATATCTAACATATTAGGAAATTCGATTTAGGTTCACAATTTAACTTACAAGGCTTTTTTCCGTAAGTTTGCATGTCAATGGATTATAACACGAATCTTGTATGAAATTAAATTCATCTTCTTTGTAAGCACTGAGTAGACACTGCATTTCATGCAATTCAATGTCAAAATGATAATACGCGGATGGACCTAGAATCAAAAAATACCAAACGCGAATTAATACATTAGCCCCTTCATGTTGCGCATTCAAATTCGATTTTAATTAATTTTATCACAAAACCATTTTGTAACATCCAGCTGTGAGTCAAATTGTTATTTTCATCTAGGCAATTATAGGATGCAGAACGACGGTTTTCTAGTTGGGAGGTTATACATACGGCAGTAGTAAATGTTTGGTTATTTATAGCATCAAATGTCGTGTAATTGGTTGAAATACATTGCGTTTGGTCACCAGACCTAATTGCAAATAATAATAAAATTTATTAAAACGTGTTATCAAGTTTAGATTGTTACATTTTTACCTGACATCGTAAACATAAGTAATTTTTGGATTTTTCGCTTGACACTTCAGTTCATAAATAAAACCAATTGTTCCCAGGACAGTCCGTTTAAAACCATATAAATTCTCCGTGTTGATAAAAGCAAGTTTGGATTGCAAAACATTTTTTTCTGTGGCATGCAATTTGTAGTCGCTCGTGTAATCTGAGAAACAATAATGGTCACACCAATTGTTTTATACAGTTATGAAAAACAAGGATACATTCTTTAAATAGCAATGCTTTATAATGATTAAACTGATATAATTATCTGAATATATTATGTGAATTAATAAAAAAACCTTGAAATTAAATACATACTATTTAATTTTAATCTTTAAAAAATCTTTTTTTTATTTCTAACTTTGCTCGTTCAAATTGTAAAAATCGAAAGTTTCTTGATATATTTTCATTTTCAGGAGGCAAGAAAGAGTATCTATTTTTCTTATCACAACTTATTTGTGTTAACTTTAACGCTTTTATAACGGATTACTTCCCGAGCTTAAGCAACCAACAAGATCGTGTTGAGTTTTTATCCAAAATTAGGCAATCCAACACAAACATGTTCGATAAAGCTGCTATAAAATCTCAACACGGTTTTTCACGCTGAGAAAGCGCTGAAAATGACGACCAAAGAAAATATCGTGTAAAAATATTTGAACACGAAAAACCCTGTTGGGTTAAACAAGCTTTCATCAATAAATATCGTGTAAAAATAATTGAACACGGATAACCCTTTTGGGGTTAAACAAGCTTTCATCAATAAATATCGTGTAAAAATAATTGAACACGGATAACCCTGTTGGGGTTAAACAAGCTTTCATCAATAAATATCGTGTAAAAATAATTGAACACGGATAACCCTGTTGGGGTTAAACAAGCTTTCATCAATAAATATCGTGTAAAAATAATTGAACACGGAAAACCCTGTTGGGATAAACAAGCTTGTATCGATATCTCGTAGTGTCATCATATTTGATTAAAATATCTAAAGTAATCACTTTCAACAGTATTAGGTAAATATTGCATAATATACTCATTTCATGCAGTATTCATTATTTATTACTTTTAGCTGAGAACCAATTGCTTCACTATATAATTATAGCATTTTAAACTGTTGTTAACAATATACATAATGATGAATAATTTTAATTTTGACACTCAAGGTTAATTTTTTACGAATAAACAAAAAATATCCGTATAGTAATTTACCGGTTTACTATACGGAGTACGATTCTCTATTCCAAATTTTTGTTTATTCGTAAAACATTTACCTGGAATATCGCAAAATAATTAAAATAATACAATGTCTCATCTAAGGTATCAAGCTATTTTCGTTTAATATACATAATGTTGTTAGTAATATATACGTACATTTTGTAATGTTGCTTAATTTAATCTAAGAGTAAAATGGTGAGGTACAACTGGTCAGGTCAAAACATAGGGTCATTGAGGTCAATGACCTTATGACCCCACAAATGCACCCTACCATTTTACTCCTCAGGCAAAAGTAAACAACATTTCACTGAGTCATTTTCTCTTACAATAGCCCATCCTAGGGGTTAAATCGTGTTTGGTCCATTTCTGGTACTCAAATACCTACATGGGTTTTCTAGACATTTTGACCGACTCCAGTAGCCAAAAACCAAATGACCTAGGGGATTCTGACCCTATACTTATCCGAGTTCCTTGAAACGTTCTCTACAATATATAAAAAATCAGAAAAATCGGCAGAGCCCAAATCTGCCATGTAAATCGTCTGATCTTCTTTAAGGGTGAAAAGTCAATTCACTTGGTAAACTTCCCAGGGTCAGGGGTTAGGTTATCATCGCATTTTTTTTCCTAAAACTAGTTAACACTTGTTTTTACAACTAGTAGTGACTATTGACCCTACTTTTCTTCTTACTTGTCGATGTAAATTAAGATTTTTCGCAATATTGCTCAAAATGTTTCGTATTTTGCGTAGTTTTGAGTTGAAGGACAGAAAAATGTGGGGTATAGTATAGAGTGATTACTCGTTGTAGCTACAAGTGTAAACTAATTTTAGAAAAAAAGACATTTTGATTTTATGTAATCTACAGTAATGAGTAGTCATGTAATTTAGTAAAGTTAATAATTATGTAATACTGCTTATATTTCTGTGTCCATAAAATGTAGACGAGACGTAAACTAAACCGTTAAAGCTATTTGTGCTCCACTTGATTCCATAAGAGGACTTCAGTTGGCTATTATTTTCAACGAGGGTCGCTTGGCGAAGTGGAATAGTGAGCGGAGTAAATAGCATTAAATGGGTGCATACTA
The DNA here is from genome assembly GCA_034694085.1 of Pogonognathellus longicornis. Classification (NCBI taxonomy): domain Eukaryota; kingdom Metazoa; phylum Arthropoda; class Collembola; order Entomobryomorpha; family Tomoceridae; genus Pogonognathellus; species Pogonognathellus longicornis. The sequence goes on along the minus strand of JAQFYB010005138.1, from coordinate 5,502 downwards.
AAATCATTAGGAAGTTAAAAAAAGGATAGGTGGATCGATTCAAGGCTGGGAAAGTAGAAATATCTTTTTGCTGCTTGCTCATTTGAACGGGAAAAAACGCGTTCATTTTTTTGAACGCGGTTTTTCACGCACAGAAAGTTTTTATTTTACTGTGCTTGAAAAACCTTGTTCAATATTTTGAACACGCACGCGGTCCCAATTTCACTTACAGGTTTTTGAGCGTGTTCCTGTTGGCCGGAATTTTGATAGGGTTTACACATTATATTAATAAAAATGTGAACATGTACTTACAGGAACTTAGGGGAACTATGTTGAAGATCAAGGGAGATAAATTATATCCTGGATTGAAACATTCATACTTTCCTAGTAAATCACGTATGCTTCCGGTTGGAGACAGAAACACACCAAACGCAGTTGAATTATATTTAAATGCGGTAGGATTATTTGTGGTATTTTTCCGGACAGTAATAGGAAACGGTGAAACAGTGAAAGACAGATGAAAGATATATATCGCATCTCCTTTCGATATTCCCGTCAACGTTATGTCTCGTTTGTCCTCCATCCAATGCACAAAATTCAAGTTGTACAACGTGCCTATATAGGGCCATCTAAGAAAACGTGTTGTGTAAAAATGTAAAGGTTAAACAATTGATTGTGATTGTGCAATGTGTGTTTAGATCATTTTTGGTCAAATTACAGGAAGAAAACCAAAGAACGTCAATGGTTTCTGACGGGAACTGGACACTTGAGAATGTGTACTTCACAGCGTCACCTTTATAACGATTTTGAGCAATACGAGGAAGAAATATCTGTAAGTAGTATGTGTACGTTGCTTCATTGTCGATATCCACCACTTTTCGTCTCCATGTCATATTCAAATATTTTTTTGATACGATTCCATCCGCAAACTTCACGTCGACAGTGATGGCGTTATTAGAATTGCATATGAACAACACCTCATGCTCTAATGACCAAGATTTAAGCGATTTTACAACCAGAGAACGGTAATCGTAATTTGAGCAATCCAAGTCACTAAGAGAGCTAACGTCGTATGTCTGCAGAACAACTAAGCATTCAAACACAAAATTCTCAATTTGTTTTTATGGTTTGTATTGAGTGGAACATTTTACTGTTGTACTGTTATTGTTCGAAGCTAAACTGACCTGCACATAAATTGCGCAAATTAAAATTGATAGTGTCCCATAACGTGAAGCCAAAATACCAAAATTCATTATGGCTTGCACAAATAGTAGTATTCCCCAGGAATACTGGATGTGGTTTGTTGATTGCAATGGTAAATTCTTACTATATAGTTACAGATTTTGTATGTTAAATATTTAGTAAAAAATATGAAAATTCTTAAGGTTAAATATTCTGATAGTTTGCTGATTTAATGAAACAATATTTCGACCTTCGTCGGGATGAGAGAGTAAGATGTAGGGTAGTTGAGTTATATTTTTGTAGGATGTTTATTGAGTAGAGTGGTCTATGATAATTCATTAACTGCTATTTTTAGCATAACAATACGCTAGCAAAATTATTTGAATGAAAATAAATATACCACATCCGATAACCATCATTATACATACTGAATAATATATTAAGTTTGCTCATCCAAAATAAAGTTATTGCATTTTATAAACCAAAGTGTGAAATCAATAATATTTTGATAATTAAATTTAAACCTATAAAGAGCCATGCACGTCCGCAATTTAGGGGGGGGGGGGGTTGAGAAAACATGGAAAAAATTGAGAGGGGGAACGGTTTGACGACGTCTGTTATTGTAGCGGAAAAGTTCACATTCAGGATGGACATTAGCACAAATTTATATGCGATACAATTATAAACATAGTGTTTGCTACTATTCAGTTTTGCTATATTAGAATATAATTAGGTACCTATATTAAATAAAGTACAGTTAATGAATTTTCAAAATTGAATTAACTTAACTTGCCATGTGTACATAATACAATAGTACATCATGATAACATGTTCAGTGTACTATTGTATTATGATATCTGTGTAGGGGGATGAACCTCAATCAAGACGGAGCACGTGTAACTGAGCACTCCCTGAGTTTATACCCGACCGAAAAAGCAAAAATGAGCCGACCATCATTATACACATTTACAAAATGTTTGCAGAATGTTTGCAGAAAAGCTGATGCCATTTTACCTTTCTAAAAACAGTGTGAAGACCTTTAAAATGTTGTCTCCTTTTTTGTTTTCTTTTCATTTTTAATGTGAAAATTGCATTTACATTTAAATTTGTAAGCTATTTTCAGTACAACTCAATACAAATTGGGTTATAACTTTTGTAATTCTAAATTAACACTTGTTTCATGTTCTTTTCAATTGTTATAAAATAACGCAGTAACTTTTTAAGCTGCTTCTATTGCAAACGATAAATAAACAACAAATTTTTCTCAATCAAAATGGTATAAAATGTAAGAAAATGAAAAAGGCTCCAATTTAATATTTTAAAAGTATTCACACTGTTTTTAGACAGGTGTATTGACTTCATGGGCTGTGGAATCGTGCGTACACGGGGTCAATGTCTCCCCAAAATATTCAGCATGGGGACAAGGTTAAAATTTCTCTCGCCAAAATTGGGACAATATAAAGAAGCATAGGAAAATATTTTTGGTTGACTTTGTTATGAATCAGTTAAAACTCCCAAATAGAGTTTTACAATAAAATTGCAAAAAATTTAAAATATCTTTCGCGCTACGCGCAAATTTAATGCATTCTAGATTCAATGGCTGAACTATTTCTCGACCCGTAGGATAAGCATCGCATTTGTACTTCATATTGTAATTTTGTCACTTCCAAAATTAAATCATAAATGCGGCGCCATGCAATATTCAAAAATTTGACACTTTCATGCTTTATCATTTACACATATGTCCCCCACCCCTCTTCCGCGGCCCCTGATTGACATCAGCGTGAAAACTGCAAAGATAATATATAATGATAGTCGGCTAACTTGTAACATGTTGTCGGGTATAAACTCGGGGATGCTCAGTTATGGGTGCTCAGTCTTGATTGAGGTGGGGGATGAGGTTTATGATTTCATTACTTTGCAGACAACGAGGGGAGGGAGGATATAAAAAGGCTTAAAATTACGGATGTAATTTATGTACGCTCCGCAATACATTATATGGGTAGTCATATCATATCATATTATTTTATTATAATTATTGAGAATTAGATGATGTAAGTTAAAATGACGAATAAAAATAGTTTGTTTGTACTCACTATTAAATTTAACAAAATAAATTATCTAAGCCAGCAAACACAAATATATAAATTTAGGTTACCTGTTTTCCTACAGGCGTTGTATTGAAGTATTATTGTTATAAGCTTATATTAGATTGAGTGTGGTTTTCCTGTTGTGTTTATATATTCAAGATTTTAAAATCCAAGAAAATTCTGCGTCATTTCACCAATAGAGTTTTGGTAATGATATGCACAAATGCAGACATGCAATAATGTAACATAATATTGTTGTAATTGCAGGGCCGTAGCAACCATGTCCCGGCTAGGAGGAAATTGAACAGGCCCGGCCACACCATTTTAAAAATGCAATAAAATTTTCCAATAGTTATAAATTATTAGAATTAGAGGTTCCGGAATTTCTTATGAAGGTGGTGTGCATGTGAATGTGACCAGCGCTTAAATTGACCATAATATTTTCAAAAGTTAAAAATTGATATTTATTATATTTGAACAAATCATTGAAGGCATTGCCGTACCCAGGATTTGGTTTCGGGTGGAGCACCTATTATCATAGATTATTATTACCATTATCGTACTAGTGAGATCGAAAAATTGAACTAACTTAAAATCAAAATTAACATTAACAACGACAAATTCGCGCTTAACGAAATCTTGTTTTTAGTTTGGTAAATGGTAAAATAGTAAAATAACCCTTTGAGTTTGGGATTTGAGCCAGCGCCCTGCGCCGCTGGGAACCTGTATTCAGTGTGTATAACATATGCCCTACCACAAATAAAGGTTAAAGTACCTTGTAATACCTACCTAATCGAACATGTTAAATTGAACGACCAAATAAGTAAACGATCGAGGAATCATCTTTGACGTTTTAAACCAAACAACAACAAAAATTAAAAGAATTAAGAAATAATAATTCTGATAAGTGTTATGAAAAGGAACTTAGTTTTTTTAACATGTAGACTCAAAACCCGTTGGAAGATTATGAGAACTATATATATTGAATTAAATTTAAAACCCAAAAATTGGTTAAAGGCGATCAATTTAATTGAGCTTTATTAATTTTTGTGTCGTTAGGAAAACAGTTTTTCAAAAAACTTGCAGAATTGGAGTTTCCTGAAAAGAAATTCAAAAATGATCAGTTTACATGCGACTCAATATGTTAGAAATAGTTGTATAAATTATGTTGCATGAAATATACATGCCCACCATCTACACAGTTCCTGGCCCCTTGAAATTTGTAATGGATAAACCCATCATTCATCTGTACAAACGTTAGAGGTTTGTAATTTACTAGTTTTAAAATTTGGTTACAGCAATGTTCAGTCGAATCAGAAAACCAACTAAAAATAAGATTGGTGGCTGCTTTCAATGAGTCAAAGTGTCACTTTTATTAAAAATTTGAAAATATCGAGTGTGAGTTGGTTACCTGGCCCGGCCACTTCGTGGCCCGGCCAGGAGGAGCTTCCTCCTCTTACCTCCTCGTAGTTACGGCACTGTGTAATTGTATTATTATTTTTTTCAATACACGAAATGTCCATAAGGTTTCTTCCTGCCATTATTCGGGAACCTTAGATTTTCATCAGCGTGATTAATTAGTACTTCATCAAAAACAAAATTCCTAAATTATCTTTAACTGATTATACTGAACATTGTTTCAATAAACTAGGTATCCAAATGTGTAGCTTGAGAATGAGTGAAGCATAGCATACACAGTAACGAAACTAGTAGAGCAAGCTTTATCACCGGAGAAAATAAAATCACGTACACGCATTAGAAAAACAGTAATGAACTTGGTAAATCGTTTAGTAAATTCTTTATATCAAGTGAAGCTTAAATAATAAGTCCTACACTTTATTGGTTGAAATTAAATGTATAAACTTATATAATCTGCAGTGATTTATAATTTTAATACCAGCACAAAATCAAAAAATACCTTTTAATTAGAATGTTTGACAATTATCGTTTCGTGTTAAAATACAATAAACTGGTAAAGCAGGTGTGAAAGAGTAGCGTCACCTGTTGGGGTGTCTTGAGACACATTGTAAGAGTATGACGTGTTGAGTTTATAGTCCATTCTGGAAAAAGTGCATTACCAGAATAACAGAGAGGCTAACAAACCATTTCTTTAAAGTATCATATTTTTCATTCCCCCTCCCACCACTGACCTCCCCCCTTATGACCTCCCCCCACCGACCCATAGTGGTATAGGCATATAGTGTTAATAGTGTAGTAGATACATGTATAGTCCAGTCTGGGAAAAGTGCAC
>JAQFYB010005137.1:0-14688 GCA_034694085.1 Pogonognathellus longicornis | reverse complement strand
GAATGGGTGGTTGGAGCTAAATGGTTCGAACGAAATGGTATAAGCTGGTTTATTACTGCGGTGTGAACACGGCATAAGGGACAAGTCTAGCCCGTGTATAAGCTCCTACTAACATCATAAATGGGACAGGCTGTATATACGAGGCCGAATGTCCGACATTCGAATGGGATAGGAATAGTACCTTCTGTTGCTCACGGCCGGGACAGGGTTGTTACGGTACTGCTAATACAAATGTATGTATTTTTATCCACAATTGTTTCAATGTATTTTAAGTTTCAGGCAAAGCGAAGCAAAAGTATTTAAAATACACAGTACCTTTCCTTCACAAACATACGCCTTATACAAACGTCAACTATATACACAGTATCATTTTCTTTCAACACTTTTAACATTTAATGCATTAACTGCTACTCCCAAAAAAGATTAATTAATGTGAGCAGGCGATAATCCAGTACATTAGGAGCAATTAATTTTTATTGCCCACAGGATTTGAGAAATGAGTTAGATATAGTTTTTTTATTGCCAGTCTCATATTCAAAGTCGTTCTTTGGTTAATTTTTATGTATGATGCACTTTGTTATATTATGTCCGCATTAAGTATAAATAGTACGTCCACATACTTATACCGTTATACCTAGTTTACTCATTGCGTGTCAATAGCTGATTTTTAAACAACGTGCTCAAATGCAATACCATTATTGTTTTTAAAAATTATTTCTCAAATACACCACGGTGAGCGTAGTAAAAAATGGTCAAATTGTTAACTTTGTTAGGAATTTGTTTGATGACAATTTTATTGTTGTCGCACGAAGGTAGTGCTTGTAGACCCGCACCCACTTTTGACCCTGTGTGTGGAACTGACGGATATACATATTACAATTCAGGTCACTTGTTGTGCTCTCATTGGCCCGAAAACCCAGGTTAGTTCGGAATTATGTTTTATTTTTATACTTATTTTTAACTAGAAGGATTTGGATAAATTTGGATTTTATTTTTTAGACAATGTAACGTTGTGTCATCGGGGTGAATGTGATGGATCCCCTTGTGTTATTTGATATAACCGAAAATCTAAATCATATAATGGATTCTATAATTAAGGAACGAATGTCATTGCTTAATTTAAAATTTCACTTACCAATTCAAACACAGTCATGAATTTAATAATAAAAAATATTGGAAAAATTATACTAGCTATAACATTAGCATATTTTTAATTACATCATAACAATCACAATGCAAGATTTTTACAGACACTTATTAGTTGTGGATGCATATTATATTCTTTCTTATTAAAAAATTATCATTTGCAAAAAAAAACTTTGGGACATTAGGCAATCCGTTCATTCACAAGATAGAGTACAGTATTCCCTCTAATAATCGCACCTCTCTAATAAGCGCACGCACTAAATGAGCTTTTTACTGAGCAAGCGCCCACTCTCTATTAAGCGCCCACTCTCTTCAACGTAAAAATGCATGTAAGAGTAAGCACGTTTTGAAAAGCTTCCCAAGTTTCAAAATAAAATTTTAAAGTTTTCAGTACTTTGGCACGTCAGGGGAAATTAATGCATCACCCCAAACTTTTTAGTAGGATAAGCAGGTATGTATTGTATTTTCTGTATTTTATGTTCCACCAAAGCTCAAATTATTAGTACCTACTTTGCGCGCAATATAGCTCATACATACTTCATGTTTTGAGTTTGCCCTCCCCCCAAAAAGCAAATTCTGGCTACGCCTCTGATAGTAGAACACCATTTTTTATGAAGCCTTTTTCCTACCGCATTAAAACTTCGAAGTTAGACAACCCTTGAACAAAAATAATTGTTAAAATATTAACTTTCGATTGATATTTGTATTAAGTCATAATTTTTGAAAACTTAGTGTAACTAAATTGACACCTTGCATACAGAGGCGTATCCAGGTCACACATTTGGAGGGGGCTTGAGCAAACATTTGTTGTATACGTCAAATTTTCAAGCGCAGAGCGAAACAATTTTGCCCAAATTTAGATCAAAATCAATGGAAATTGCAAAAAATCGCGCATAGCACGAAAAAATTTGTTAAATTTTGACCAAAATTTCGCAAATTTAGATCCTAATGAAAGAAAATTGCAATAAAATCGCGCGTAGCGCGAAAATTTTGGAGATTTTTAGCATTTCTGTGGGAAAAATAACTTTTTTTTTTGGTTTTTTGGAAAAACCTGATATTATCTAGTGTATAGTTCAAACATTTGGAGGGGGCTTGAGCCCCCTAATCCTCCCCCTAAATACGCCACTGCTTGTATATCGATTTCGGTTCATCCTGAAATATAAGCCTGGCTACGCGCCTGATTGTAATCGCGTATTTGATGCTCTTGTTTTTGTATCATGCAACTCATTACTATACATTTTATTGCAGGGTCATGAAAGTTTGTTCAGAGAGTTTTCGGATTTATTATTATAAACCAGATAAAAGTAAATCCTTATCGTATCATTAATTAATTTATGATAGTGAGTCATATCATATAAGTACTAATACTCCACTCAACAAAACCCTAGAAAATCATCATATTGATAAGTACTCTAATCCAGAAACAAATACAGAGCAGGTCGTAAAATTACTCACACACATTATTTAGAGTATAATTGACATCCTACAGTAAACTGTAATTTGTATGAAAGGAGTGCAACTTGATAAAAAATAATTTCAAGCATAGTGGATTGCCAAATAATAATAAAATAATAATTCACATTAACTATATGCGTCAGTATATACTCTTGTGTATCTGTATATCTAATAATTTGTGTTAACTAATTTAAATTGACGCTTTTAAATGATGTTCTAAATATAAAGTTGCATGTGTCATAATAAATGATTAGTACTAACATTTTCTCCTGGTGAAAAAATGAATAAGATATGCATACACAGGTTATTAAAATGTGAATATTAATTTAGGTAAGTAATCTGAATTTAAAGAAAATGATTTAAGGACACAAGATTAGTGCATGAAATTTGCGATTTGTCTGTCGCCAATTTTATTATAAGATCAAAATTTTACATTGGTTAAAGTAATGTTTTAAATTTCGTACTATTTTCATAATTGGCGTTTTATGTATAATTAATACACATCTAATATGTAATAATAGTTTCTTTATTTTTGTTTGCTACAAAATCAAATACATAACGAAATCGTTATAATGCAAACCAGGGTAACTAAAAATTTAACTGAAAGGTATTCCATTCCCAAAATTTGGTATTTAAAAATTCAAATTTTGTATACTGGCTTCAATTTTCATTATTTTGTGGCCAGTAATCAATTAGTTACATTTTACTAACTCCAAAATTGCCAAAATTGGAGCCAGCATTAAAATAGCAAGCTGGTAAATAAAAAATGTTGGAACTGGAGTACTTGTTAGTAATCTATAGTAACTGGCTTTAATAAAAACATATTTACATATTTATACAAATTGTTTTTAATCTTCAGTTCTAAATAAATAATTCGACATTTATTTCGAAAAAGTATAGCTCAATTTACTTGCAAATTTTATAATGTAATCGTCATTGTGGTTTTATCAATAGGAAAGCAGGTATATAGGTACTATTTATATTCAGCATAGTATACATTTTATGTATAATGTCCAAGAAACATAACTATACAGATACACCAATGATCTAAATCATATTAAATTCTGCATATAAAGGGGTGTGATTTAAAGTTACAAGTCAATTTATTTAGCAATACCGTTCAATATTATATATTTATAAATTGTGCTTTTAATATATTAATAGTTTAATTAATTAATAAAATAATTAATAGAATAATTATTGTTAGACTCAATTTCAGTAGAACTACGTCTTAAAATATGTGTGCAATTAATTTGCTGTTTTTTCTTTTAGCTTTATCCTAATATAACTTTATTCTATGTCATAATTTAATTGCCTTAAATATTATAGTGCTTCAACAATGAATCCTACACATTGTAATTATTTTTATTAAAACAACTTTATTAAAATTGTTTATTCATATATTAGGTAACCACTAACCGCTAAATAGAGAAAATGCGAGAATAAAAATTAATGCAAGAGTTGTATGATCATCGTTTAAAACAAATAGTTTAAGTAATCTCATAATGGAATATCGTCGTCTTACTCAAGTCTAATAACATAGCAAGCTACAACTTGATTTTCTATATCATAAAAGCGACAAGTTGATGTCTCATAATATATAAAAAATTAAGTTGTCGCTTTTTATGATTTAGAAATCAAGTTGTCACAGTTTTAAGAAGTTGGAAATCGAGTTGTTGCTTTTCTTGATTAAGACAAAGATGATGATGATGTTTCAAGATGGTTGGCGAGGCAGAGGTAACGAATTATACAGTGGCCTGCATGAGTTCTAGGACAAAAATTGACGGAGTTGAACAAAAATCTACGGAGTTGAACAAAAATCTACGGAGTTGAACAAAAATCTACGGAGTTGAACAAAAATCTACAATAAAATAAAATTAGTCATTTAAAATTGCATTAAATCAATGTCGAATAACACTTTTTTTATTTTTACCTACTTATTCCATGAAAATATAGAAATCTCATCAACCACTGAATTGGAGTTCGCTTCCTTCCGCGTCCTCCCTGGTATTTTGCTCTGGCTCTAATTCTAGCTTCACGTTTTTCTGTTTTTCCTCCAGAGCCTCTTGTAACCTCGACCACTTGGTGTATCTCTCCTTCCGTTTTAGGTCATTTTGATCCATCCACATTTCAACACTGCTCTTCAGTGAAGGGGGAGAAGCAGAGAGCAACTCTATATTTACAGGCCTCAACCTGTCCCTTTCGTAGACATATGGCAATGCAATTTTCTCAGCAGCTACGACCTCATTTTTAGAATTTTCTTTCCGATTCTGCTGTAACAAGATTTTTGGAATTTTGAATCCATGATGATCAACATATTTTTCAGGAGAGTCTGAGGGTGGGGTCACAGAAATTTTACTGCAATGTGGTCCTTCAGTAGCGACTTCCTTTTTCGGCTCCTCCACAACCGCCTGCGCCATAATGTAGTAAATTCGAAGACAATCATTGTCAGGTTTATTACGAGTTTCTTTCAAATGGGTGTCTTGCATTTGAATTTCAACTACCTCGTTGTTTCTATGACGTTCATCTTCAGCGTCCCGATTAGGGCTCCTTTTTCGTATACAGAAACACGAATCTAGAAATTTCTTCATATTTTCGAGTGTGATTTTCTTCCTACATATGTTTACAAATGAGATAATACACAGTATATAGATATTTTGATTTGAAATATACGAAATCTAAATGTTACTGTTAAAAATATATCAATGTCATATAATTAAAAAGAAGTTAAATACTTGGGTGTGTTGCATATAATGAATAACGATATTCATGTATATTATGTACTCGTTTGATGTAGTGAGCATATTATTTGTACTTCCGACAACAGCCAGCTCGTAAAATTAGTATTACATCTTTCACCCAATAATGCTCACAAGAATGCTGTGAAAGTATCGCAATGCATCAATAGTGGCTAGCTATTAATGGGACACACGCTATTTAATTAAATGTAAATACTTTTCCCATGTTGAAAAATTGATTTCAACTAATTATATTTACATACCTACATTCATTATGCAGAATAATGCTAATAGTGCTATTGATATGCATAATAAATAAATACCCATTGTTTTGTTATATATATACATAAACATGAGGCATATTATTATCAATTCAAAAGCTGCAAAATGTTACCTTGCCACTAATCTTTAAGATCATGTCAAAACTTTTTGCCATAAATGAGGACTACCAACCCAAATTTTTAGCAAAAGTTTTTTTAGATTTTAAAAGGTCGAATCTTGGGCGTTTGTGTCCGTTACTCAACATTTACAAAAATATTGCAGGAAGTGATTTCATTTAACCACACAATAATCCATAAATTAAAAGCGAACAAACACCCTACAAGGCTTGCTTTGCTCTTGTTTATAAGCCATTGAAAGTTTTTCAAAGTTCTCATCTCAAAGATTTTTAGGCAGCAGATTTGATGACACTTAATATAGACAAACTAAAATAGTGAGATCGCACATACTGGGATTGCAAATCTGAAATATGGTGATATATAGGTGATATAGTCTATACGACGAAGAGCCCTCCTAAATGCATTTTCGAAGTAATTGGGAAATTCATTTCCGCATTACTTGCGAATCGACCTGTTTCTCCATAAGATGCCGAAGATGCAAACAAAAAGCTCTCACTTAGCGTTAGTGCCTTATTTTCAGTGGCGTGACTACGAGCAGGTGCAGAGAGGAAGCTACAAGGAGTCGTGCTGCTGCGATCCTCGCTTCGCTCGGATCGCACGCACGACTCCTTGTGGCGTTGTCGCAAATAGTGCAGTGAATCTTACCGTTTAGATACTGTACAATTTTTACTTAAATTATACTTATCACAAAAATTTTGATAGCAGTTTGTCTATGCTCGCTAATTTTATTCATGAGTTTAGTTTTAGCCTAAAATTATGTCAATTTTTCGCGCCATGGTTGTCATTCTTGTAATTATGCCAAACCGATGTCAAAGAGAGGGGGGGGGGGGCTAAAATAGAAGTGGGCTTCTATTGGTGAGATACTATTATTTGTAAAATATAAAATGTGCCTTTCTATTTAAATTTGGCTGATTTGAAGACTCGTTTGTAATCCATTTAGCAGGCTCACTGAGACAATACATCCCGGTAAAGGCTTTAATTAGAGGGAGGCCAGTATTAAGCAAAATTGATCATCGGCGGAGGTTATAAATAAATGGAAGCCATTATACTGTTAGAAAGGGAGGCTATAAATAAAGGAAATACGTTATGCTAGACATTATTGTACAATAAAAAAGATTCTCAATCTTTTATCTATATCAACTTACGAAACTTTGTCAAACCTGCATTTTCCTATAAGTAGTAAAAAAAGATGTGTTTTGTCAAACAGTAATCTAATTCTTCCATCATTCATGGCCCTGGTGGTAAACTTATGAATATGAAAGCTGCTTATGAATGACGCTCAAGAATACTACTCCTTTATTTAGTAAACACAAATTCACTTACTTCTGACGCAATCACTAAGTGATCCCCCTGCCCGTTGAACTATTTTTTAAGACAATATTCCGACAAACCGTGTCTGAAAAAAAAACTTTAAAATTTTGAAACGAGCCTAATATTAAGTAGATATTTACTTTTGCCAGTCAAATAATTCAAAATCAGAGTGTTTTTACGACGAGAGCTTTATTGTTGCTCCACTTGCACACGCCAACATGTACGTATTCACTAAATAAAATGGCACACTTGCTCTACTTTATCTTGACTTCGCAGTCACTTTCACTCTAATACATGGTGAATCTATTTACTACCTAACTCGCAATTGCGGAAGTGGGAACATCTACAATTTCCTGGAGAGGAAGTAACTAAGGAGCAGGAAATTTAATTACATGTTCTTCGTACACGTAGAAAAAATGCAAAAGGATTCTTAATAAGATTTACAATTCCATTACATTCTTTACTTGCCTACTCTAATTCCCTTAATTGTAATCACATTAATTACTAATTATTTTTGTGTTTTGCTACCTACGTACAGATAATATATCGATTATACACTAATACAGAAGTAAAATTATTTTATTAGATTGAAATACGAGCAACCTTTTCGTATTCTCGTTTTACGTGTTCCAGCTAAATATGTACCTACATTTATTACTGGTTAATAATTTATTTTGCTCTTTCATCTAAAACCACCAGAGGAAGTAATAAATCGGAGAAACAAATGAACTTTCAGAAAAATTGTAAGGAGTCAAAATGAAAACTTCGAACAAATATTAAACACATATATCTGTATACAATTTTGTAATGTGTGACAACGGGTATTTTAAGTGATTTTGCATAGAATGTCTTATAAACTCACATCAGTGAGTATGAGATGGTCATAGTAACAATATATCAATCATGTAATTCACAAAATCGTTATAAGCATTTTTTTCGGTTGGTTTTTTACATGTAAAACTAATTGCAAATACTAACCGACGAAGATGCTGATAACGATTTTGTGAATTGCATGTGTGAGTTTATAGCACATTGAACGTAATCACTAAAAAGTACCTGCCCGTTTAGGATTACTATGTTCCAATTGATTTATCAGCGATTGAAATCATGGAAGATACAAAGTTTGGTGTAGCACCAATAATTTTTCATTGTTTGACTTGACGCATGTGAATTTAAATAACTTTTGAATACAAATTTAAATTAATGTGTATTTCATCCAACAGTTTCTGTAATGTGTTGAAAGGTCCTATATTTATATATTATTATGCACGTGTGGGTCAGAGATTAAAAGTTTGTAATTTCGAAGATTTTACTATATATAATCATAATCATATATTCATGCCGATATATTATTAAGCTCTTGGAATAACAAAACTTAAGTCTGGTGTGTGATCCGAGTTGTTTCGTCAAAGTATTTCTAGTTTTATTTTAAAGTCATCTATTTATGTTTCATCAGTGGAATTCAATTATTTTTAATTTAAACATTTTCAATGTCAGTGTTTCAATAAGTGACAAGTAAACTCAAATGACTTTCGGACTCCGAATGATGTTATTCTGATGTACTTGCCCTGATCAAAGAGCAGGTTTATCAACTAAATGACTTATTACTTTTTCTCCGCATTTTCAAAAATAATCAAATTACCAAATCCGAGAATTAATAGAGGAAAACAACAATTTGTATTCGCGGAAATTACTTTGCATATAAAAGCAATAAGTGACATAAACAAAGATACACAACTTGTCATGTTTTCATTTCCTTCGTAGTTGCTTTCGCCACGAATAAGTTAATAATTGCAATGTCACCTTTACATTTCTACGCAGCAATGACTACAATTACCTACATGTTAATTACCTCGTGATGGTTCGAAACATCGTTCCGTTGAACATAATAATTCGCATTACGTTGATAGAGGAGTTGAGATAGAGGTTTTATCAACAGCTTTTAAATGCATTTGAAAATAACATTTCTATTTCTTTTTGCTCCCGTTGATATAAGTAACAGAAATAGTATTTATAACCTGTTCGAAGATGGATGCAAAGGAATATACATTAAAGAGTGATGCAACAGTGGGTTTAGCATTGTGAAGTATTGGATATTATGTGGTGTTATACTTTGTGATCATACGCTAAGGATTTGATGGAGCGATAATAATATGCAAAAAGAGGAATGTATTTTTGATCCATTCATCATTGTATTTTGTGGGCAAGTCAGTTTAGCGGGATAGCATAAAAAATTAACTTCCGCAGGGCCGTAACAACCATGTTCCAGCTAGGAGATAATTGTACTGACCCTGCAAGACCCTTCATTTTAATACAAGGTCAGAAACTTTACCCAACGTTAGTGCAATAACGAAGCTACTTACTGAAAACGATATGTCTGTCTGAACGTCTGTGTGTGCACTTTTACCGTGACACGAACTCGCAACGTAAAGCAAGTTGTCAGCCCGCATCGCGCAAGTATGTTGTCAGCGCGCAAGTAAGTTGTCAGAGCGCAGCGCTCAAGTATGTTGTCAGCACGAAACGCTCAAGTATGCCTACTGCACCCAGAAAACTCTCAAGATACCCCAAAAAGTGTCTCAAAACACCCCATGAACGTTTTGAAAATCCCCCAGGAAATGTCTCAAGACAATAAAAATTTGAAATGATATATTGAATATTCTCTCCTCTGCTTGCTTATATCCGTTTGAAGGGTTTATTACTTGTTCGGAGGATAATATTTTCTTATACCGACAGTCGGTTAAACTCATATTTATGTGATATCTCACGCAGCAGAAAGAGACAAAGTCGGTAAGCGCTACATCACTCTCTCCCCAGTTCCCTTTCGCACCTCCTACCACAAACCTTTGTATATCGTTTCTACTTACTTCTACTCCCATTTCTACTTACTCCTCCGCTGTTTACTGCTTTTGCTTGGAAAATGAGTTCAAGTGTCGATTCAATAAATAAGTGACGATTGATGTATTACCTGACTACGTTTTTAACTTCTTTGAATATAGCCAATATATTAGAGATAACTGTATAAATTATTATATTGTATATGGATGCCCACCTTCTACACAAAGTTGTTGACCACGAATTAAAATTGTAATGATTGAACTCAGTGGCCAAACTATGGTGGAACCACCTGATTCATTGACTCAAGGCCCATTAGTCAAGGGACCCCCTGAAGGCCACCCAATATCCCAAAAATGAAATATTTTACCCTAAAAGTATACAAAATTGGAAAGAATTTCTTGCTACGCCAAATTTCAATCATTGAGGTCAAAGCAGGGATTTAGTAGGTACATGAGGTAAGTTCATTTATCTTACTTAAATCGCGCGTTTGTTAGTGACGTAGTTTCATTACTTACCCACAAGATTAATCATACAAGTAAATTTATCCGACCCAAAACTGAAAATGTGCACACGATTACAGTTTTAGTACCTCTACTTTTATTATTCAGCTTATGGGTAAGTAATGAAACTAATGAGTTCCACAAGACACGCGCGAGCTAAGTAAGATTAAACTAAGCCTCCTGTAATAAATCACTGTCAAGGTCGAGGTGGATTTTGGGTGAAATTAAATCAAATTTTTGCGCTGCGCGAGATAGTAACCACGTTATTAACTGAATATTAGGATTTTGCAATCCCAAAACCAAATCCTTGCTAGGCAAAAGAATTTCATGTTTAAAAAAGTTTATAAATAATAATCTAATGTATGTTTTCATAGTCAATGGGACCAATCTAAAATGCTATCAATTTTTGATGCTATGTTTTACACTTTTAGTAAAAAATTGCAGAAATATTTAGTGATAAAAAGTTGGTGACCTGGCCCGGCAATGAGAGGGCTCCTCCTCACAGCTCTTCGTTCTTTCGGCCCTTCACGGTCGTAGCATTCATACATTCAAATTCTCTTATTTTCCAAAGTTTATATACATACTCCGAAAAGACCTATCAAAATTAATATACTGTCGGGCACCATAATATTGTATACATTATAAACCAGTTTCTTTACATGTATTCGGCGTCTTTCCTATAAAATGCTTGCAAGTGATACGTGATTTTTGTTTGTATATTTAATTTAGATTACAAAGACCATTAACAATTAACAATAATGAATGGCACAGCACAGGTAGAGCACGCAAAAGTAAAGCACACTTAAATATTTTATTGTGAATCCGAAGTTTGATTTTTCTTTTTATTTCTAAGGTTAGAAATCACAATTACTTGATAGCATGGCATTGTAAAAGAATATATAATAAGAATCTAGTCTTGCTGTACATCAGTTGTCCTGCTTGCAGTGTACAATTCATTGAAATCGATGTGTGATTCTGTTTATTATTAAAATCTTGTAAGTCTGCATCACTTTTGTTATCGCTTTTAAAATGCATATGACGGTATGACATTTTGTGGCATCATATATATTATTCGCTCAATCCGTAGTGTATATTTTAACCGGTGATTTGAAGTTAAAATATTAAAGGTATCTTCAATCTTCAATAGTTTCCACAGTTTAGACAAAAATAATTAAAACTAGGATTGTAGAGATACCATAATACCGCGATATCATGTCTGCTAATATTATATCATCACGTTTCTTTCTATTGCTTTGTATTTTTCACTGTACCTGTAGGTATACAGTGTGTATATTCATTACATTTATAAGATCGACAAACTTTTATTTACACAATTTCGTTCTCGGATTAAAAACCAAATTGAATTATTTTATTTTTATTCGTTTATACATTTGCCAAGTGCGTATTACCAATTTTTGTTCAGCAAAGTTATGGACCAAAATACTTCTGAAACTAACGATAAATGCCTTCATAAGAATAAATATTTTGGAATTTTTGGAAAAATAAGTAATCCTTTGGTGTATCTGGGAACTTACATCAATATATTGTCAAATTTGGGACTCGTGTCATTTGTTTGGGATAAAACCAATCAAAAATTGAAATATTCCGAAAATACAAAACAAGCATGGCGAATAAAATGCCTAGTGGCTCTCAAATCTTTCCAAGTGATGTACATGATATTCGTTTTAACACTGGAATTTGAAAACCCGGATGCTACAATCCATGATTACGTTTTCATGTTTATGGTAATTTCGGAACATGCTTTACTTACAGCTTCATGCGCCTGCATGTATATGAAGGGAAGGAGCATTGCAGAACTCTTCAATCGGATTATTTGCAGAGATACAATATTCAAAGGTGGGAAAATAAAATCTCGTTTGGTAACAAAAATAAAAGTTTGCATTATTATAATTTCTTACTAATAAAAGTTTTCTTCGTTCTTAGATTCCAACTTGCAAGCTGTATTTCGTGCTGAGAGACAGCTTACATAAATCCTTGTACTTTCCAATGTAAAATCACTAACCAGAATTCAAGTTTCACGTTTTCGTAACTATCTTCATAGCTCAATTCATTGCCGACAATAAAATGATCTTGCGGTCGGATAACTTCACACTTGAAAACTTTACGTTTATATACATAGCTATCCGACTGCTGAATGTGGCCAACGATCTCTTTATTTTCAGCAATGAATTTAATTATGAAGATTTTTTACGAAATCGATTGCAATTATAACCACACACGCTCTGATAGTTGAAGAATATTTACATTTTTTTAACTGTCATAGTTTTTGTGCTAGAGCCGATTTTAATTCTTTTCAGTGATTATGCATTGGAAAGTGCCAGGATTTGTGTAAGGTGTCTCTCAGGACGAGATGCAGCTTACAAGTTCTGATCTATTTCGTTCCTCTTAAATTTTTCTGTTTTTTTCTACAAATTCTGGGTTTATTAATTTTTCTTTTATATTCTTCGTTTGTTTAATTTTTCCACGCTTTTTAAAACTTCCATTGTCATTTAAATTTTTACTGGTTTGTACATTTTGTTGTGTTTTTGTAAAAATAGGTCATGTTTTATTCGAACTCAAGAATGTACAACATCATTTTTACATAGAAAATCTTGTGTTGATGTATTTTCTGCCTGCTGTGAACAACACCGCCAATGGGGTCTATATATCGTGGCCAATTTTTATGCCCGGAAAACACTTTTTGGCTGGCATGCTATTTACTAAGCCATTTTGTGGAGGAAAGATGTTCCTTTATGCAACTCTACTTTTGTTTGAAACGGTTATTAATATTTGGGCATCGATTCAAGCCATCATTATCATGCTCTACTTTACATTGTACTGTAACAGGATTTCAATTTGGTTTAAATGCCTCAGGTAAATTTTTTTAGTGAACGTACAGGATGTTGATTAAGTCGCGCCAACTTTTCAAAGTGGAATATCTCATGAACCAATAGGAATTATGAAATGTGATTAATATCATTCGAAAGAGGGTGAATCAACAATCATTTTGGTATATGAAATGTCTAACTTCGGTAATGTAATAAGGTCGAAACAAGTTTCATATAAAATGATCCTCCACCATGTTAAAATGAAAGTCAATATTGCTTTGAACTGACTTAGTTCATGTACCGAACCGAATTATGATTTGCAATTAATATCAATCAAAAGAGGAGACTTCAGCGGTCATTTTCATGTATGGGTTGACTAACTTTGAAAATTTAATGTGGGTGAAATAATTGCCCAAGAAAAATGGGTCGATGACAAGTTGTCCACTCATAGCACAAAAGAAACAAAACATGAAATCGACCCGTTTTCCTTGGGTAATTATTTCACCCACATTGAATTTTCAAAGTTAGTCAACCCGTACTTGAAAATGACCGCTAAAGTCTCTCCTTTCGATTGATATTAATCTCATGTCATAATTCGGTCCGGTACATGAACTAAAAATATTATTGTGAAGTGCATTTTAACATGGTGGAGGATCATTTTATATGAAACTTGTTTCGACCGTATTACATTACCGAAGTTAGACATTTCATATACCAAAATGATTGTTGATTCACCCTCTTTCGAATGATATTAATCGCATTTCATATTTCCTATTGTTTCATGAGATATTCCACTTTGAAAAGTTGGCGCGACTTAATCAACATCCTGTACATACCCAAGTAGCGCACGCCGTCGCAGCGACCAACCAACTTGGCTAATTTTGGTCGCTAGGCGACTTGTCGAGTTTGTCCGTCTCTGCGACCGCATACCGAAGTAACTTAGTGACAGTACATATTTGGTAAACTTTGGAAGTCGTGACGACGTAATATCACTCCCATCATTAGCCACTTCTATTGTATACCTCATGGCGACTCAGCTGCGACCTCATTTTTTGACAAGACCAATTATGTTTTGGTGGGATTTTCAACGCCATAGATTTTGGCGTCCTTATAGGTTTAGTCCTTGTCAGTTGTAGTCAAACTAAAAAATTAAATTAGCAAATTTTAAGATAAATGTTCTCCAAAAGGCATAAGAGACGTAAAATAAATACTGAAGTTCGACAGGTGAAAAACCAAATACAACTTTTCAATCGTCAAAGTGCATCATCATCTCAAGAAATCCAAGTAAGTAGAGTAGGTGAAGATGATGAATTGAACAATAACAATGGTGAAGATTGCATCATATTTCAAAATAGCGATCTAAATATTGATCGGCCTACTGTGCCGGATATTCCACCAACTTATACCCCTTTGCCTTTAAATATAACTAATAACAAAGTTGAAATTTCAAAAAATAATTTATCAGAGGATATTGCGA
>JAQFYB010005136.1:0-14689 GCA_034694085.1 Pogonognathellus longicornis | reverse complement strand
AAACCGCCGAAAACCCGCCGACTTTTACAAAACTCTTTACGAAGCGTAAGTATACAACACAAGCGTGAACTGGGCCAATATTTGTTGTCATGAATTATTGAAAAATTTAGGAATATTTAAACCATACCAGGAGAATATTTTGTAAGATAGCAGTTACAAGTTAATGCTAAGCATGTAGTAAAAGAATGTAGTAAAGATGACGGTGATCACGATCAGTGATTGAGATTATTTGTAAAATGTTAAATTTATTTCTGATTATGAGAAAATGAAAATAAATAATGATTCCATCTGAATGAATTACCCAAGTGGCATTTGATAATGAAATGTAAAAACAAATTGAAATATTCATTGTAATGCGCTTTTATTCAAGTAGTCGACAAACTCGACATTTATCCATAATTCAATATATGATTTGATACTTCAGTTTTCAAACTCTCAAACTTATGGCTATAAAGTTGTATCAAACCACTTATGTTTTAAAAAATATAGCATTGGAAATGAGTTTTACAATAATTGTATTACAACAACCAGAATCAGGGGCGTATCTGGGGGGCTTGATGAGATATTCATAATATCGTTTTTAGCGTGCAGAATTTTTCGCAAATTTAGGCCAAAAGTCAATATAAAATACATCAATCTCACGCCTAGTGCGTTAAAATTGACAAATTGAAGACAAAATCTATATGAAATGCATTTAATTTGCGCGTAGCGCGAAAAAGTGAGGCACATTTGGGTTAAAATTAACATAAAATAGATCAAAATCGCGCGTAGAACAAAAATGTTTTGAACTTTTAGGACAAAACTGTTTTTTGTGAGAGACCTGACTTTATCTAGTGTGTAGAGAACAAAAGTTTTGGAGGGGCTTCAGCCCCCTAAGCCCCCCTTAAAATCGCAACTGACCATAATAAGGCCAGCATCGCAGGAATGCGAAAATTATTGAAAGGAATGAAAACATGTAAAGTGTAATAATAATAAATGTTTAATAATAGGTACTTTCACTAGGTATACGTGTTATGATTGTGTGAATGGAAAGTGTTTACTACCTAGATACTTATTGCAATTACGAAGTAAAATGAATTAGTAATACCTTTATAAAGATTCCACTGTACGAATTCATATGATGTTGAATAGTACTTGATAAAAATCAGTATTATTGCTGAGTATAATGCATAATGATCCGGTCAGTCATACACAATGGTGTATCTAAAAACCGAAACACAGAGGTATAAAATAGGCATATTTTTTGCCGCAAAATATATTGCAATTTTAGAATAATCTCTTTTCCTGCGAAATGTACGCTCTTGTTCATACTTTTTAATGGATGGAGTTATTACTGTATGAATACAAAATCTTTTCGATAAAAAGTAGCAGTATCATTCAAAACAAGAGTTTTTACAATATTTGCCTATAATATACCATATAATATATTCAGAATATAATTCAATAGCAAATTATTCAAGTGTGGTACGTAGTTTCAATCCTATAAAATTTATTGTTAGCAAATTGTAGAGTTCATTTTTACCATACACAAAAAGAAAAATGAATGAAGTAGCACTCAATATTTGCCATTGATTTTTTTAAATGCTGAAAGTCCGTTGTTTGAATGGATTAGCGTGAGTATTTAATCGAGACATTTTCTGTGGAACCTCCATTCAACGTCCAACTTTCAATACTAATTTCATTTCGTTTTGAGACAATTTTTGTTGAATTTCTTAGCATGCAGTCCGGTTTGTTAATATCTCTCCTGTTCGGCTTCATCGCCTTGGCATACGTATGTACAAGATACATATTTGGTTTTAATTAATAATTCGAGAAATCTTTTAGAATAGTAATATTGGAATATTTCGTAGGGTGGTCCCTCTGAAGGGAAGAAAAACACCCACAACCCAATGATGTGCGCTGGAAAAAACCTTACATCTACAGAAGCTATGAACAAAATAACGAGGGATTGTTGGGTAAAGCACAATGGCAAATCTGAGGGTGAGGATACCAAAAAGACTAAGGAAGAAAGGCATAGTAACATATTGTGCTACAAGGTCTGCGATAGTCAAGGAAATGGACTGGTAATTTTAATACTTCTCTAAAATATTCAATTTTTAGACAATTCTTTTGATTGACTGATATTTAAAAAACATAGATATCCACTGATGGAAAAATTTTGAAAGACAAAATCCCCGAATATGTCAAACAGGTTTACCCTGAAAGCGTTACCGCTGCTTTAAATAAAGCATTCATTGCCTGCGTTGATGAGCACGGTAATTTTTCATTTTGTTGTTGGTTTTCTCAAATAATATAATATAGTAATTTGTTACTTTAATTAAAAACGATGTTATATGAAGGATCCAAAGCGGTTATGAAGGACGGAAAATGCGACAGCTACGATGCATTATTTAAGTGTGTTGAAGCAGCTTCAGCTAAGGTATACCTATCACCTAAATGTTATTAAAATATACATAATTATAACGATGGAGTTATACAATTAATATTATTTCTTTAATTGATTTTGGTGACAGGCTTGTAAAACCGATAAATCTTAAACACAATTATGAAATTAAAGAAGAAAAATAAAAATACAATCTAGAGAAATATGAAAATAAATCAACAGTAATAATCGATGCAAATTGCTTCAAAGTTACAATAATATGTATGAAAGTGCATATACAATAAAAAATTATATGAAACTGAAATAATCTTTTGTAAAGTTCAAAGCTCAGATTTATTTAAGGTGTCAGTAATATTATGATATTTCTGCAAACATAAATTCATTACATTCCTGCCTCCATTTTGTCTAAAGTAAATTTTGTTTATTAAGTAGTGTCAACTATTTTATAGAAATGGTATTCCGTTATGTCTGTCTGTTGTGCAGATTCTCTAACACTAGTAGTATGGTATCTAGTACAGTAGTACAGTAGTATGGTATCTAATACTATAGTATATGGTAGTATAGTATCTAGTAGCACTGGCGTACTCAGAGGTCTCAAAGGGGCACATTTCCCCTGAAAGAAAAGTCATAAAATCAACAAAACCCTCAGTGTGGTATCTAGTACTATAGTATATGGTAGTATAGTAAAATAGTATAGTATATAGTAGCACAATATATAGTATAATAATAATATTGCATACATTATAGCTATACTGCACAGTGTGTTGTTGACACTACTTTGCTATACTGCTTGTAATAGATTATTAATTCTCATATCTTACACTCTTATGTAATACAATTTTTGTCTTTACACATGAATGTCAGCAATGTGAAGCAACTTTATTAGCGGTGATAGATTATACAGTGTGTATCACGGCCGATAAACCATAGGAATTTACATGTATTAACTTACATTACTATTTCATGATACTAGCTAGGCATCTTAGTAAATAACTTTGCAAAACCAAAAATGAAGAAAAAAAATGCATTGCAAGTCAACAAGATGGACGTGAAAAACAATTGTACGAAGTATCAATAGACGATAAGGTCAAAGTTGACCGTAAGGTTAAAGTTATCTTATTATGTGGAAAATTTAGTCAAAGGGAAGTTTGTGCAGAATCTCTCAGTGCAGAGGGAAGGCTCTTGACCTTATCGTGAACTTTGACCTTATAGTGCACTTTGACCTTATCTTCAACTCTTTAATTAACGTGAGCAACAATTTTATTACAACCTTTTATGCATCATGAAATAAAAGTGAAAGTTAATACATGTAAATTCCTATGGAACTCAGCCGTGATACATACTGTATAGTGTTTATAAATATAACGCTTTTTCTTAATTAATGACCGAACGAAAAGAACGGGGAACATGAAACTGACACCTTTATTTTATTATTATAAATTGTTATGTTTACCTCGGTAAATCCCAAACTAGGGACTGGGAACAATGAACCCGTCAATGGGTGTGGAAAATGGCAAACCTGCATAAGAAAATAGGTACGCAAATTATATGCAAAGATTCCCGGAAGCTCATAATTAGATTACATCCAATCACACACTTTTTGTTTGGTATTTCTCGTAATGACTTAAAGATAGGGATTAAATATACTACCAGTACCTTTTGGCAATGCTAACTACTAGTATATATCTGTACCTATCATACCACAAAAATATTTTGTATTTAGAAATTCAATTTTTGGCTTCAATTTTTCTGTTTTGAATCCACGCAATTAATTTCTGGGAAATCCAATATCGTCAAAATGGAGCCAGCGTGAAACTGACCTTTAAATCAAAATATTGATAATGATAAAAATAACCTACCTATTATGTATTATATACCGGATACACCTATTATCTTGGTTACTTACATATTAATGAATATTATCCATAAAATATTATCATCATTCATCAATCTAATATTGTATTGAAAAGGTGAGTTAATTCTTTGTAAACAATTGCCGACCAATCACTAATTATTGCATAACTCGAGAAAGAAGTGATTTCAAAATGATTTTACATTTTTTTGAAATAATTGGCATTCATGATTAACTAACTTTAATAAATAATTTCATTGCTACAAGTAGGCAGAAGTTAGTATACGATTCAATTGTAGAATTAAAAAGCTAATTGCTGCAAATATGTAATAATAATAAACCTCAACTCAAGGCTGCTCAAGAATGACATTCTGATATCATTTTCAAAATCCGTAGTATTTTATTTGAACGTTCATTGTCAACTATAAACACAGGACCACATAACGCAAAACGCAGTGTTTATTTTTAGAGAAGTGATTTTATTTTACACTGTTCATTTTATACCCTACTATTTGCATATTTTATTATTTTATGACATTGAATGAATACAAATACATAAATTGTAAAGCGTGGTCAACACAAGAAGGTGGTGATATTATGACAATATTCTTAATATCTAGTGTTTCTACTTTATTCACATTATTTGTTTTTTAATAACAATCTTAAAATCAAATAATTAGTTTCTAATAATTTGTATATTGCATTGTTGTATATTGTAAACAATTCTATTTATTTGTATATTGTACATTTTTCCATTTTTCTTAAAATAGTTTGTTTTATTATACTGACTGAGTCAATTAAGGCTACCGTATTTTGTTTATGGCAGTGATCTTTAATAAATGGTGAATAGTGAATGGTTTTCCCCTTTTAGATTTTTGGATAGAGCATTAGGATGGTGCATAAATTGTTTGAGACATACAGAAAATAAGACAAAATATACAAAAACTTTACTGCCCTTAAAATACCAACTCTGATACCAAAAGGTTTTTGACTCATTACTTGTCTCCGCAACACATTCTTAGCCGTAACCTGTCGTTTCATGGACCAAAGGTATATTTCTGAATTCTGATATACCATGGCAGCATTGACTAAAGTGGTCATGGCTGAGGCAAAGTAAAAATTGCCAACGAGAATGAAAACGCCATAATAAAAGATTTTCAACCGTCCATAAAACCGAATGACTCCAAATGTCCCGACAATGATGTAATGTCCAAAAAATATCAAAACATTTGGGAATGTGGTGCAATGAGCGCTGAAATTGTACATGATGTTTAATATCCGCAGTCGTCTAAAATTTTTCAATTGGATTACAGTTGGTTTATCTGAGTTTCTGAAAACCATAAAATATTTCAAATAAAAATATCCAAATAAACCATATCTAAATTCTTTATTGTAGTGTAAAACTCTTTTCTTTACCCCAGGAATTTTATCCAGTATGCCGCAACAGTCATATACATTTCCAGAAACAGAATTTGCCAAATAACAAGTCCGCAAATGGAAACCTTCGAAATTATTTCGTACAAAATAAACAGAAGAAACACGGGGAGTGTTTTATGTTTCTGAGGTACCAGCAGATACACATATTGTTTTTCGTCGCAGAAAAATATAAACTGAAGTGTATAAAGTATTAGGGCTGAACCCCAAATGTAGTAGTGGAAACAAATCAAAATGTTCGTAAGCAAAGACTGACGTTTGTGCTCGGAGGAGTTTGCTTTAACAATAAAAAATTACTTGTTAATTATTGATTACATTCCCTATTTTAAAATAAATTATTTTTTACTCCATTAATTCAAAACTTACCTTCACCCTGCCGCATATTTTTAAACAAAACCATCTGTTTAAAGAAAGATGCCATTTCATGTCTGCTAATGTCAACATTCAAGAAAACTGTCCAAGACCACATATAGCCCAATCCAAAAATTAACATCATGGACACTTCTTGATAGTTTAAGACTGATTTTTTCATTTCCCCTGGCAGATGAGAGAGTAGAACCACAGATGTGAACAAATAATGCAATCCTAAAACCCTCCATACAAACAAAGAAGCATAGTCGTCCCTAACCTCAAAATAACATTTTTTCGTATCCCATTTAAAAGGTAAAATTCGCAATTTTCCCAGTAATCGAACTGAATAACCAAAAATTCTCAGGTTTAAATCAGAAAGCATTTTATTACAAATTCAATTGTTATTTTTAAATCAGAGAAGGATATTTTTTAATTAAAACATTGGTATGCCCAATATTCAGTATCGTTTATTTCCAAATGTCAGACTAATGTTTGGTGATGTCTGTGTTTCTTTAAATACTTTTGTTTCAATTTACCAGGAAACACTAATGAGTATATACATACTTGTAGGAAATGCAAACTCAGTTAATCTTACGTTTGTATAGAACTTACTTCTATAATTATTAGAAAAGCTGAGATAATAACATAACATTTTTTCAGTCCAAATGAACCACCAAGTTCCAATTATTATAAAAAGTACTTTCATCGTTTCATCGTTTTCACCGAAGATGGTAGAGAAAAATACATTTGCGGTGTATTGTAAGAATAATTTGATAAGTATAATTAATTCTTATATCGGCAAACAAAGTTCAAAGTACCTACTGTTTAAATCGGCTCGTGTCTTAATTATCCCGCACTGTTAAATTACTATAGTATTTACATTCATATATTCCTCTGCGTGCACCTTTTAAACTATCAAACTCACCCTTTCCATATTCACCTTAATCTCCAGTATCTACAATCTCTAACTTACGGATGTATTACTTACTCCAACTGCACAGTATCATTTTATCTGTATGAATTAAGTTTGTATTTCTTTCCTCAATGAGTTTGGTGTAGGCAATTATTAATTATAGTAGGTCACCAAGTTGCTTTGTCGCATTTCGTTTCAAATTCACATTTTATATAAATTCAAATTTTTCGTTGAGTTCAAGTTGATTCAAGTCGTGCATTTTTGTCATCACTCACTACTACGTTGCTGTCAAAACCTGCTATTACATTAGGATGAGTATTTTAGTCAATGAGACAATTACAAATTCGACCCTTAGCATGTTCTTGCTTAGGATAGAATTTAGTTGATTGCATATGGTTCAAGCAGTAACTGTTTTCAATTTACTCAAAGAAGAAATGTGAACAGTTGTCTGAGCAGGGTCATATCCAGGTCACACATCTGGAAGGGGATAGAGCAGAAACTTAATCATATAATGTCATTTTTGCGTGCAGCGCGAAACAATTGAGCAAATTTGGAAAAAAATGGAAATAAAATGCATCAAATTCACTCCAAGCGAGTTTTTAACAATTTGGAGCCGAAATCTACATAAAATAGACAAACATTTTACGCTTTTATGATCTTTTAGGGCAAAACAACCTATTTTTAGGGAAATACCTCATTTTATCTAGTTTAGCGGGCTTTCTGCCCCCTAAGACCTCCTAAATGCGCCACTGTGTCGGAGGACTACTATTTTTTTACTCCAATCTATTTATACTTTGAAATGTATAATAAGCAAACGAAAAAATAACTTAGCTTTAGAAAATATAATTTTCTGTTAACTCAGTATAATGAGCTACGGATTAAAATAATAGCTTTTCTATTGTTCATTAGAGTAATAATTCATGGTTGCTTTCATTTAACTTTGCTCGATATTTGACGCATTATCTTTACCTGTTATTTAAAGGTAATAGAGAAAAACAGGTCAAGGTAAATAAAAAGTTTAATCCAACAAATTAATCGATTATGCATTTTTGAAGCTTTTACAACGACTAGTTAAGAAAATTATTCTCGTAACTCATCTTAATACTAGCGTATTTAATGATGTATCACATTAATAATGATTTCCATCAATTCGTGTGATACATCGGCAAAGAATTATATTGTGTACTGAAATTGAGACAGCACCACAGAGTACGTTATCATTGTTCCAATAATCTACAAACAAATGACATTGTTGTTACATCAGAACATTAGGTATATACCTAAAATTGTTTGTGTTCGTATGCACAGTCCACAAAGTCTTACCACTCTCATTGTTGCTCTATTTAAGGTGAAAAATCCGCAACCGTTTAATTCGAAATTCAAATATGTTACGAATTGTTTTACATGGTACATTTCATCCATTTGCATTTTCATAATTGTGTCTCTCAATTTAATCATCTGAAAAGAATTTAAATTAAGTACAATTAACATAGATCTTGAGATTATACTTAAATTATTTCATTGTATCTTTGTCCTTTAACGTTATTATTCAATAATACATATAATATAATACCTTCGTATTGGGAGCTACAGCACAATTTATAAAACAAAGATTTTGTAAAAATGAAATCGAGAATAAAAATATGACCATGTAGTTAAAGACTGTCAAATTTTGTGCACTGTATGCCACACAATAGAAAAAGCAAAAACAGGAAACTGCAGTGTTAATGCACGTAATTCCAAATACAAAATACTCACTGCCATTTTTTAAAATTTCAACTATTTCAGAGACTGTCGCTAATTGTTCATGCAAATGAAACATGTAATGTTTCAACTCAATTTTTGAAAAATCACAAAGTATCTGAATCTTGGGTTCTCTTTTGTTATGGCCGAAAGCCCTTTTAATGTTTTCGTCTATTTCATTTATTCTTGTTGCTATTATAAGTGAGAGACTGGCAATTGTGATGTAAATAATTGCAGGAGACCAAAAGAAAATAATTGCATGAATCACTGTAATTATAAAACTTGCTTTGGTGCTTTGGGTAATAAAGACAGTCAAAGAAGTGACATGATGAGCCCAGTAAAGAGATTCGTCCTGAAATTGTTGTGTAAATAACATGTGCTGATGAGCTATATACAGAAACATGAAGGTGTTAATTATTGTAGACAGTGTGCAACACGCAACCAGACATAAAAAGTTCCGATCTTTCTTTAAGCAGTTTGACGATTTTCCGATTTTCACAATATTTCTTGTAAAGAGGTTATCATACGACAGAATATCATTTTTGCATTTTAATACTTTGTCACACATGAAAAACCACAAAACATAGCAGCATACTGCCGTGACATAAATTGACCAAGATAAAAATATTCCTATTGCCATTTGCAAAGTAATGCGGTCCCGCTGGAGAAGAATGGATTCTGAATAACGTAACAATACAATAATTCCACTTTGAAATGCTATGACGTGTAGAATTAAAAACAGTAGGAAACTTAATCCGCCTTTAGACTGTAGTTTAAAATTTCCAAAGTAATCAAAAGGTAAATATCCAATATGGGAGAGAAATCTTAAAAGTTTCGATAGCATTGTCACGTCAGGCATTGTTATACTTACAAATACAAAACTGGACAAATTAAAACGCAAAATCATACACACTTGTATTTTGATTGTAATAAATAATGATTTATTATGAAGACTTTGAGAATATGATTATTTTAACGTTAAATTTCCAAGTTCTTTAATTCTAAATATTTACCTGAGTTTTTTTCATACTAGAATATTTGTATTAAATAGGTATACTCATTAGAGCGTTTTACATATAACTGCACGGTAACTCTCTTTAATATGACATCGAGCTAATAAAATATTTGTATTGTACAGCTCTATCTATACATAATACATAATCATTCAGGTAAAGAATTTCAAGTGTAACAAAAATTTTCACATTGCATTGTGTATAAGTGTACAAAATTCCTATAAAGCAACTAAAAGACAATTATGCTAAAGTGAATGAATTAGCAACTTAATTGTTCTCGTTATCGTTATCGTATATTGAATCTATTATGGAGATTATATTAAAGAACAGCCTCAATACTCAAAAGAATTTATTTGTAGCAAATAATATTGCGTAAAGATAAAATACATATCTAACTGAATTACAAATAACCAAAAATGTTTTTGTGCCAAGTTACCTGTCCAATATAAAGAAATAAAAGACATTCTAAAGACTCGCGTTTAGATTGACACAAAAGTCCGCATACTCAGTTGAATTACTTTTTCAACCAGCGGAGAAAAAAATAAAATAATACATTATCCAATTAGCAATAAGTCCTTTCTAATAATAAATTAAACGGTCAAGTCAATTATTTATTTATTTACTCTTTCTT
Source organism: Pogonognathellus longicornis (assembly GCA_034694085.1). Taxonomy (NCBI): domain Eukaryota; kingdom Metazoa; phylum Arthropoda; class Collembola; order Entomobryomorpha; family Tomoceridae; genus Pogonognathellus; species Pogonognathellus longicornis. The sequence goes on along the minus strand of JAQFYB010005136.1, from coordinate 4,369 downwards.
TCTAGAGGAAATGAGCACTTTGGCATTGATGTTCCTATACAAATAGTAATAGTAACAATAAGTAAACACGCATAAAATAATATAAAAGTGCTTTCCGAGTGGCGACTTATGACTTCAATAGTATATAATAATTAAATTTCACTATGATTAAGTCTAATGGATGAACCCGACATTCTGAACTTGGCCATGCACATGCTAGGCATGCACCTTATTTCTTTTATGTCATCATTTTTAAGCATTTTATTGACTGATAATAATACGTAATACAAAAAAACCCATGAGTATGTGAAGGACGGTTTTACTAATCAATTAATCATTATCATTACAAATAATATGAATTAATCGGGAGGATACTATAATTAATGTTAATTAACATCTAGTATTATTTAACAAAACATTAATTTTTAATTTATTTCTTCGACGTATTCAACTTTAATTTTATTAAGATGGAATTGGATCTGAATGCGAATGCATCGGTTAAATGGTTGTAATTTAAAAGATTCTAAAACTTATAGGTTTTACATTAAAATTGTACTTGGATAATATAAATGATATGTTTTGGATGTGCTGAAAATTTAATTTAATTTTAATACTTGATGAATCAAACTGTTCTTGAATACCTATACATAACTTGATATAGCATTCTAAAATTCTTCGTGTTGAGAGTAAATTCAAATTGTTCCTTTTTGAAACTGGGAGAGTACAACAGTGTAAGTCATCAATGTACTAATGATCTGATTAATTATCATTGAATTATAAATGATCAAGTAGTTTTTTAGTCGAACGAATTAAATAAATAATAATTGAACTTGAGGAATATCTAACCGATGTAATTGTCCTTCTATTAAGCGTAAAAAATCCACAGCCATCTATAGTGAAATCCAAATTGATCAGAATTTCCTTTATTTCTCTCAACTCATCCATATGAATTTTCATGGTGGTGTATTTCAATGTTCTCAACTGTAATACGTACATTCCAAATTCCAGTAATTTCCTTGTAACATAATATTTTAAATTAGATTTGTTTTCAGAATTATGTTTAGGCATACCTTTAAACAAAGATTTTCACCACAATTGACAAGCCAAAGAGTTTTGGAACTGTCTGTACAAAACAGTACAATAAGAAGACAATTTTGCAAATCAAATTTTCGGATGTACGCAACACATGAATAAAACAAAATGCAAATTCCTCCCGTGAATATAGTCATAAATACAAGAATAAAATATCTACAAGACTTTTTGAAAATGTCAACAATTTCTGACAGAGATTCCAATTCATCTTTCAATTGAATTAAATAGATTTCAAGGGGAAGAGACGGAAAGCCCCAAATCCCTTTTTTAGGATTTGCAATAATATTGTTACTAGTACCAAAAGTTGGGATATCATGTTTGATGGAGTAGATTATTTCTTCTATTCTAGCATTTAATATACTCGCGATAAGACCTAACACATTTACTACTACGAAAGAAGAAAATTCCAATACTAAAACGTGTACTACAATAATGAAAAAAGCTGAGACTTTATTTTGAGTAATAAAAAAAGTCCACAAAGTGAAATCTGCCCAGTAAAGCGACAAGCGCTCATAAAATTCTAAAATTGAGAGTTCCCCGTGAATGAAAAGGCTGAAAAAAAATAAATGGATGACGGAAACGATTAGAGAACTTGCAAAAAGTAAAAATAAGTTTAGATTTTTCAATAAGCCGATATTGGGTAAACGGAAATTTTTGTTTTTTCTGAATTTCTGATCAAATGTTAGTAAATAGTTTCTACATTTGATAATATTGTTGCACATAAGAAACCACAAAAAGTAACTAGAACTTGACAGTGCATAAATAGTCCAACAAGAAATAAGGCCTATGGTGTGCTGAAGTGTGGTGTGCACAAATTTGGCAGTATACTCGCTGTTTATTAATAATAATGTAATTGCACTTTGACACGCTATCACATGCAAAGAGAGAAACGCCAATAAAGTTGCACTTCTTTTAGATTTTAATTCAAAATGACCATCATTATCAAATGGTAAATATCCAATGTAACTCAAAAAATTTAAAACTTTTGAAAGAAATATTAGATCTGACATTAGACAATTTTTGTTACCAAATTGAATTGACTGAAAAGAATGACTGATTTATTGTAAATGGTAAAGGTGAGAATAAAGTCTGTAGTAAGCTTTAATGACAATTGTTGTTGCAAAATGGACTAAGACCCCATTTGTAAAGTCGTACTAAAAATAATGTTTTGAGAAACGAAAAAAATGGTAAAATGAGACATCATTATGCATTAGAAACGAATTATAACATCTATCAGAAAAGGTGAGGGTCATACGTTTCTTACATTTTGTAACACCCAAGACAAATAATAATAAATAAATATCCCTCCAAATCGTACACAGGGGCGTATACATTGGGGGGGGGGCTTGAGCAAACCTGTGTTATATACGTTAATTTTGCGCGCTGCGCGAAAAAATGTGGCAAATTTAGGTCAAAAACAATGCAAATTACAAAAAATCTCGCGTAGCGCGAAACAATTAAGCAAATTTTCTCTAAAATATTGCAAATTTAGGTCAATATCAATGTAAATTGTAACAATATCGCGCATAGCGCGAAAAATGTTGAGGTTTTTTCCATTTTTACGGCAAAAATAACCTCCTTTTTTTGGTATTTTGGAAGAAACCGGTTTTTATCTAGTGTAAAGTTCAAAAATTTGGGGGCTTCAGCCCCCTAAGCCCCCCCCCCACTAAATACGCCACTGACAGTACATATAATTAAGCTTTATGCTATTTAGCTATATATATTAACAATTAGAGTTACTGAAGCTTGAAAATTAGCTAATTATGTTAGAAGAATTATTTATTGCAATAAGAAATGTTAAAAATCAGCTACATAAATTACGCAATATTCATCAATCATTGTCAGCTGCAACTACAATTATGAATGTTTACACTACATTATGGTATAAAGCCATTAAATTAATTATTAAATGCAACGATTTGCTTCAATTATTATTTATCGAACATTAAAATAAGTTCAGCCCAATGAAATTTTTGTTCAAATAAACGTAGGTAGTAGAGGTGGGAACGGGGCGTGTGCGGTACGGGGAATCCGCAACTGCCTCGCAAATTGCGGGGTGCGGATTTAAATTTTCGTAACAATAAACTGCGGGGTGGACGCGGGCACAAAATTTTCAACCCGGTTGCGGGTTGAAATCAGACAAAGGTGCAATCATGGAATAAATAATTATAATATATAAATAAAATTTGGAGAAATAGTATATAACTCCACTAAGGGAGTTATTGTTCTATATACTATTTCTCCAAAATTTTTATTAAGCAAAATTGCTTGCAAGCAAGTGCATGATTCATGAAGTACCAAACACAATTTTTGTATGAGTGATGAGGGGCGGTGCAGGTTTCAAATTTTTGTGTGCGGGGAGATGCGGGTTGAACTTTGAGGATTGTCTGCGGATGCGGGGCTTTTGTGGGCAGAAATAAAGCGGGCGGATTAGCTAAAGATAAAATACAGATAAAAAGAGTGACCGCTCCCACCTCTCCTAGGTAGATACTAAACTTTCGATACAATAAATGATTTGATTGGTGTAGAATCATTGATTTCTCGTATACAGTATTAAGAGTTCACAGTGTTTTCTCTATATTTTCATAAATAATTAATTGCCACCATCTCAGAGAATTAAGACTCATAAAAGATTCAAGTAAGAAATATAACAAACATTGCAATTTCTCGGGACAGTTTTGAAATACAACCACAACGTTATTTGCCTTAATATATATCCATGCAAAGCTACTGTGTTCACTGTTCACCTACAGCCTAAACCTACAGATGTTGTGTATTAATGACACTTATACAGATTTAAATATTTGTATAACAAACGCTGATTCAGTTTCAAAGTGCAAATTGTGTGCGTGCTTGTGTTGATGTATTTGGTCTTATGGATTTTAAAACAAATACACAAATATTGTAATAAGGGCACATTTTATGCAGTATAGTCTACAAGTCATGCCATGTGCTTATTTACTTAACGTGATTTTGTAATGTTAGCATTGTAAAGCTAAGTATGAAAATGTTTATAAATAAACATTCAGGCCCGTAAGCCCCGAAAACATGTTTGAGCATTTCTGTTGTTTTTCAATCCGTTTACATCACCTACCAACAAGTAAATATATCACAGGATTATGAAGGATGGGATTTTGACAACCTAAATGTTCTCGGAAACGACTGAAAATTTTTGTTTTGAGAAAAACTCTTAAATATCTTTTTGGCTATGCTTTTAACCGTAATTATACCGCGTGATCAGTCTACACTGCTGTGGAGCTTATACATGGGCTGGACTTATTCCTTAGATAGCCCTGTT
>JAQFYB010005135.1:0-14689 GCA_034694085.1 Pogonognathellus longicornis | reverse complement strand
GACCGTGTATTTTGGGGAGCTACTGTAAATGGGTCTTCTGACTTGAACGGTATGTGCCTGATTTCCATAATCTTGTACATCTCCCATAAAACACACACACACCCCCAGGGGCAACAAATTTGTCTTTAAATGCGGGGTTCTCATACACACGGGCCCAAAAATGGAAAAAAGCTCCATTTTTCAGGGTTGTGACCAAAAAGTTTTTTGGTGCTCTGCTGGCACCTTGATGTTTTTGAGTATAATAGTTGTTTTCATTCACTTGAAAAGATGAAAAACAAAAATTTATATCCTATCCATATTAATTGTCATTATATAATGAGGCTCATTAAGGAGAATTGTCAATTTTTTAAAAAAAATTACAGAAATATGTTTATGGGGCACCCGAAGGGTGCCCCTTGCAAGTAAAATGTGCTAAGGGGCACCATTGGAGGCAATCGTGGTGACTCAGGGCACCCTTGGTTCCCTGGTGCACCATGGCTGCCCTGCAAGGCTGATAGCCCCGGAACCCCGCATTTATTCGAAACCCGCAATATATTATACTTGTTTCATAATAGGAGTGTCAACCATCTACCGAAACGGTACCAGAGACGGTTTCATTAGGTCCAGGAATGGTATTTCCAGGAATGTAGGCTTTTCTGTTCCGGGAAACATGGAGAAATGAGTAAAATTCCAAAATCAACAAAGTATACACAATTATTACATGGGCAATGCTGATATAAAGCATTTCTGCTTTAAAATATTAAATGGGAATAAACGCAACATTCAATTGGCATTCGTTCTGTACTCGAATGTGATATTTTACTTTTTTCAATGTTTTAAATTGTGCTCAACTTTTATCCATGCATATTTCATAGATTAATTACGATTGTCAGTGTTTTTCCGTATTTTTCCATATATACGGAATAAGATTTTTTGGTTCCTGCAAAACACGTATTTTTCCGTAAATGTCCGTTGTTCCATATCTCCCGGACTTTCCACCCTGCCCTGACTAGGTTAGTATCGATTTTTGTACCATATGAGGGCACTAATTTTTAGCTTTATTATACAGCTTGATCAATCTACACTGTAATAGGGAAAATACATGGGCTGAATAAAGCCTTATTTATACCTGTCTCAAGAAGGTCATAGGTCATTTTTAAATAAACCATTATACATATCTTGTAGAGGATCGTTTTGAGCATGCATTTAATGAGCAATAACACAATCTGGTTGCGCAACATTATGTGCGTTTAAGCGCTTTGACGTAAATCATCTTTAAGTGAGTTTTGATTTCTTGTGTAATTTACAGTATATATTGCTTTTATCTCGTAAATCAATTATTCACAAAATATTGGTACATGTTTTTTGCCAAAACGCTTTAAGCGCACTTAAAGTTGCGTAACCACATTGTGTCGTTGCTCATTAAATGCGCGAAACGATTCTCTACAAGATATGTATCGTGGTTTATTTAAAAATGACATAGGACATTTTTGAGACAGGTCAAACTAAGGCTTTATCCAGCCCATGTATTTTCCCTATTACAGTGTAGATGGATCACGCTGCATTACATTATTATCAATGTGATTTGTAAAGAAAATTGATGAATAAAAATCCGTATAGGTCGGTTCATTTCCGGGTATAAATTAAATAATTGTGTTTTGCTCCTAGTATTCCGAAATTATTATTAGCAATTTTACAATGGCCATTTTTCAAAGTTTTCAAATTATTATTATTAATTTTTAATATTACAGAAATTGTGAATCCAAACGATTGTACATAACTATATGAATATTTATGTTCAATTTATTCGTACACTTTGAATTGGGGAGTACACAATTTCAACGTGGTCAGTATATTTCTACCGTCTCGCGAAAAAATTGAGTCAAATTATAATCAATTGTAGCCGTATTAACCTTTTTCTAATTTTTGTACTCTTCCATCAAAATGACAACTTTTGTGGTGGTTTACGCTATAAAATATGATAACATTATGAAGTGTAATTAATCTTGTATAACAGTTCATACTCATAGTTCAATTATTTCAAGTGCAAATAATAAGTCATGCAAGGCTGTTGCGCAATAAAATGACAAAGAACAAACTTCAGTTTTGTAGATGTCCTACTCCCCAGTGTGTGTGCATAAGCATCCTCAGCACTCTTTCTGGATACGTATTTGTGTGTATGACAATTATAATATTGGAGTTTAGGAAGGGCGTGCTAAGCACACCCACACGCACCAGAATTAGTTTACTCAAAAAACAGTCTTTGAAAACCATCATTGTTCTTTCCTCTGCGCTGGTTAACATTTTTGTGAAGCCAAAGTCTAATGCAATATTTGTGATTATCAGACAAATATTATAATCCATAATTGTTGTTTACAGTTGACTCGCTCATTTTTTGCAAACTGTTTTCAACATTTGGATGAACTGTATTTACATCAAAAGTATTTTTTAATAAGTAACAAAAATAAATGCCATTTTAGCTGCAAAATCCGTAGCTCCAACAAACCCATAAATGTTTGAAGAAATTGATTAACATAAAATTCAACCCTGTTCGAATAGTGCATTTACAAGGATTCATCATTTCAACCGACAACCGAGAGAAAGCAATAAATTGTTAAGTTGGCTCTAAATTTCGTTAGTAAGTGCTTTTTATTAAAAATTGTACTTTCTAAGTAATTTCAATAAAATATTCAAACCGGTGGAATTTTGTTTTGAAAACAAATTTAAACGCTAATACTATTCAAATTACATTTTACACTTCCAAATTTAAGGGTTATGGCGAAAACTATACTTGAAACTGACCGACTTGCAATCGGTTTGCTTGAGAGTTCTATCTTTACGGCCACTTCTACCAACGAAAATTCCGCAGTTGAACTTCCAGGTGAGAAAGATGACGTGTGCGGAGCTGAGGATAAAAATGTGTCACCCAGTTGCTGCTTGCCCGGCAGAGTCTGTTGGTGGCACCCTTCTGTGGAAGAAAGTCCTCACACGATTGACTTTTGTTTGGATACAAGCCTTCATGGCTTAAGTACGGAATTTTAAGCTGAAATCTATTGTCAGATATATTAAAAATTAACGTATATTTTATTATCTTATAATTTTTGTTTTTATAGCTCCTTAATTTTGTTTTTTCTTAGAATATGTGGGACAACCGCAAAGGCATTTATTGGAGAGGTACATTGAAAATAAAGGACTATCGAGAACCAAAACCAAATATTATTAATCTTTAAATAAATTTTGTTAGATATTCAAAATTATCAAATGAAGGAAGTTTTGAACTTTCAGATTATTTTGGTTCACCTCATTTATCATTGGATGCGTCGTGGCAGGATTTCTAATTAAGGACATTTGGGTGAAATACTACAATAATCCCATTGTCGTAACATTTTACCCATTTGAGACGACTATTGAGGAGATACCTTTCCCTGCTGTAACCATATGCAACATGAACAAAGTTCTCAGGAGCAAAGCCGAAGCAGCTATTAGATATCGAGAAGAGCAAGTTTATAAATATTTTCCATGTTACAATGCAATTCACTTACATATATCATATAAAAATCTAAGTATAATAATTGTATACATACATCAATTCATATTACTAATCCTTTTATTTCATACTCATTCGATTTTCTATGTAGGGTCAGATCGATTTTGGGGCGGTAAATATTTGCAACTTGAACAATTATTTTTATTTTATTATTTTAAAAAATATTTTATAATTAAAAAATATTTTATTATTAAAAAAATAAATCATAAATCATTTAGACCGATAGAGGAAGATGATAGAATGAATTATCGAAGGTGGAGAGCTGAATTACCGGTTTACGATTTGGGTCAGATTTGTTCTTCGTCAAGAAGTTTCAGTGAGAAATTCAACGATTCATACGGTACTCGATTTTCAGATAGCGCACACACTAAAATCTACCGTAACCGCAGTCTTCATGATATTGAAGCGAACAAGACGGATTTTGAGTTTGGGCACTGGAGGATCGCCAATTTTCTTAGTGACTTAAGTGAATCAAAAATTTGAAAGTAAATCAGTCTTAAAACATTAAGCCAATGTAATTCTATTCAAAAAAGTATATGATATGAGTTTCGTTGGATTGGATCAAATCAATAACTTTAAATATAGTTTTCTTGATACGCCATAAATACAAGGAAGCTATTGTAAATAGCCCCATCAAGTAGATTTTTGCTAGCATTCCTTTAAATAAAATTGAACTTTTTTCATCGTGGCTTCCAAAGTCAAGTTTTTGAAGCCAGTAAACACAACCAAAAGCTGAAATATTTTTGCAGTTAAGTTGCTATGATTCACAATGAGGAAAAAAATAATTTCCTAAAGTATACCTTATCTAATAAAATTACCTTGCCATATAATATACTATCTTAATCATTGTATTTTCCGTTCGCCCTCTAAATATAATTTCAGAATACTCAAAAATGTGAAGATATGCTTTTGCGCTGCGTGTGGCAGGACAAGATACGAAACTGTAAAGAACTATTTAAACGAAACGGAGCCTCCGAATTTGGCACTTGGTATAAAAATATTTTATCAGCTAAATAATTTATATTCTACAACATCAGATTCCGACACATACACTAAGCAATGTATAAAATCTTTATTCATTTTAAGCTGTACATTCAACATGGTTCCACAAGTTCTGCTTAATATTCATAAGAACTCGTAAGGGAAACGACTGAGTATCTCTTTTCATACTCTTTGATGAATGCAACTTATTGGTACATTATTGACAATTATAAATCTATAACTGCATGTTTGTTTATCAGAGAGGACGTAGAGGACAAAGAGGAAATGGCTAATTGGCCAGACATGGATTTAGACATATATTCTCTATTAAAAACAGAAAGTAAGCAAACAAAATATCCAAGACGTCAATATAGAGCTGGCAGATCATCCGGCTTGAGTATTCTGATAGATCCATCATTGTCAGAGTACTTTTGCATGGACACAGACTCTGAAGGGTTTTTGGTATATATACATTAATGTGGCTTGAATAATCAATATTGCATGAATTAACCAATACAAAATATTGACTTGTACGAGTACGTAATATCAGGTTTTGTCTTAGAAAAAAATTAGCTTGGATATCTATTTGCTTCAATAATAAGAATAATTTGTCAATCAAATATATCTGCATACAGCACTGCTATTATTGGTCTAAGTTTGTTGATTGGGATAAACAGTTATATCTGTACATAGTATATCTAATAAACATTTGATTGCATAATGTGCAATAATAATTTTATTTAGCTTCAAACCCACCTTCCAATTGATGCACCACATGTACAGGATTTTGGTATTGCTATAAGACCAAATTCAGAAGCCTTTATTAGCATCAAACCTGAAATTACTGTGGCGAATGATGATATTAGGAGTTATCGAATGGTAAGGAGAGGAAATATAATACTCCTTCGAATAAATAATGCCCCATTACACATTTGTGTGTATTATAAAATTGGAGTAATCATAAAATATACACAATTTTATTATCATATACAACTATAAATCTTTAATCATTCAATCAATATAACTATTTTTTTCAAAGGACCAACGGAAATGCTATTTTGGTGGGGAATTTCAACTGGCCTACTACAAATATTACACTGTCTCCAACTGTTTGGATGAATGTAAGCACGGTTTGGCGTATATATCCTCGGGCGCCCGCGATCCGCGCAAGGCGCCCATGGGCGCCTGGCGATTTTTTGTTTGATTTATTTTGATTTCTTCGATATTTTTTCGACAGTTTTAATGATTTTGCAAGCAAATTAATAGTACATATTTCTTATAACAAAATAGATGCATAACAATCCATTAGTTATTGGTAATACATTAAACTAACAATTAAAGTTTTACTATTATGCCCTGTATTAAACTTTTCTACAGTTCTAAGTGTAAGATTAACGAAGGGGTAATTTAAGTATTTACGTAGTGTAATTGTGGTCTAGAGTTTCTTTCTGCCAAACAGTTTGTTCTTTGTAATTATACATAGGTAGGGTACGATATAATATCAATATATAATACAATAATTGAAGTGCAACCATTATGATGTCATAATCACATCGAGATCAGGCACGTAATTAGGATCGTGCGCAACAAGGATTTTTACAGAAATCAATTTATGGTAGAGCCAAATTCGATTATGATGTACAATTGAGTGCATACAAATCAAATCAAATCAAACCAAATCAAATCATTTATTGTCAAACTCATACTCAGCCCTTTCGAGTTGATCTACCGCAGAGGACACATACAAAAAACAATATCTATACACTTTGTTACAGAAATACACATGGGTAGCAAAAAGCTAAAACATAATTTTATAAAGTTAAACATACAAGTTTCTTGACAGATGTGTGAATATAATTTAGTCAGTATAAAATTAAACAAGCAAATATAAAATTAGTCAGTATAACATTGGCACTATTAAAGATAAATACAATAAATATCCTACTTAAGGCATAAAAAAGAATTATTGCTTACAAACTAAAAGGCAATCGATCAGTAAGTAAGTACCAAGTCAAACTGGATTTATATTACGTTGACTTTTTAAATGTGTCTTAATCTATCAAGAAAATTAAAGGGTAAGGTTAGATTATCCGGAAATAGCTCACAATCAAAAATTAACGGATAAAGCGTAGTTAGGGGGTTAAATTGGACATATTCGTTTACTGATAGTATATTAAAGCTATCATACAACTCAAAATAATTAGGAGGCTTTCTATTACCTGCTTGAATTTGTTTGATATTTTTGTAGCTGAAAGTATAATGTAGTAAAAAATGATTTATCACATTTTGAACAGCGCTTTGAGGAGTTAAGTCCACACCCAATTTAAACGCATCAAATTCGCGCGACTTTTTTGCTAATTTTTTACTTTTATGGTGAAATACGCTATTTTTGAGATAGAAAACTCATTCTAGGGTGTGCTCGTGCACCCTTTCTGGATACGTGCCTGTTCGGGATGCATTGTTATTTGCCACATCAAATGTAGTCAAGAAATGACGACAAACGTCTGAGCCATTTCGTTTACATTGACACTTGTCTTGTAATTTTAAGTGTCAATTTAATTTTAATATCACTCAAAGCTCAGCTTGTTTAAGTTCCAAGTTTTACTATTTACAATATAACAAAAAATTGTGGTAATATTTGTTTTATCATACTTGTAGTTAGTTATGGCATAAATTAAAGAATAAAAAATTTCTGCTTAATAGCAATTAAATGAAATCATCTTCTATGTATAAAAAATACACATGCAGGTGTAAAAAAAATTATCATACAATTGCAAAATTTGTATCGTTTTTGGGCGCCTTTCGGTCACTCCGCGCAAAATAAATCCGCGCAAATTTGGGCGCCAAAGGCGCCTAAAAAAATCTGCGCAAAATCCGCACAATTTTTACTATTTTTGGGCGCCCAAATATCAATCCGCGGTGGGCACCGAAGGCGCCCTCCGCGGGCGCCAAAACAAAAAACGGACAGCCCGAATGTAAGAGAGATATTTCATAAATATTCATTTGAAATACATCATTCCACTAAATATTTAATTGTCAAATGTATTTTGTATATTTGCAAAAAATTGTGTTTACTATCAATTTTTATACTTTATCTAAAGGTGTGGCCAACCAAACATATTTAAGCTGTAATTGCGTCCTTTTCTACTTGCCACGAGACACCAGCAGATTTATCTGCGATTCAGTGAAATTAGCATGCGCTAAAGAAAAGCGAAGTAAATAATCTATTTTCTTAATCAAGGTTTCCATTCTTCTAGGCATACCAGATAATAAATGATACGATAAACACTACTGGTTTTGACAGACAAGTACCAAAGTATCTCCAATCGCAATTACAGAGGGTGATCCGAGATAGACAAAACGCCTCAAAACGGCGGTTTTCATGAAACATTTTAGTAACATGAAATGCCTAAAGACACAAACAGAATCGGAAAATAATTTAAGTAATAATTAAGATGTTGTAAAGCTTAAGGTTAAAATAATTTAATTAATAATTAAGATAGTGTAAAAGTTTTGTGCTCGTCACCAAATTGACTACAAAAGATGGATAATATTATAAGAATGAACCTGTGTAAAATAGGATAAAATGGCTTAAGCGCCAAAATTTAGAATATGTAACAAATAATTATAAAAAGGATTTTTTAAATCTATTTCCATTTCCATAAATGCATGATTGTAATTTAACAATGCTGGCTCTGTGGGCTCTCGCCTGAAAGAGTTTCTCTGAATAAATAAATGCATACATACATACACAAACAGAATCGGAAAATCAACTACAGGAAGCTATATGAGTGATATCTGGCTGGAATTGGTCCAAATTCTATGTCACCCTTGACGAATCTTTTTTTCTTATAGGATTTCAATTGGGTAAGAATAATTTGCCTTAAAATTAAGGATTAATTGGCTTCTAGAGGTCATTTTTTAAAAAAAAATTAACGTTTATTTCGACAAGCTTTCGATAAATTACGATGTACGTAAAACAATATTCTATGTAGCACACAAAGATTCTTCGGATTGTATTTCAATTCCATACGAATATTTCCATCATTCTCTACGACCTGACGAAGATAAGTAATTCATCGAAAGCTTGTCGAAATAAACGTTAATTTGTTTTTAAAAAAATGACCTCTAGAAGCCAATTAATCCTTAATTATAACCAAATCATAGGTTTAAATAGTCTGCTGAAATTTATAAATAATTTGCTTTGTAAAGATTCATAGAGAGACTTAAAAGTTTCCATAGGGAAAGAGAGAAAAGTCTCCTGACAAGAATATGGATTGTTTAGATTTCACCCAATAGTAATAGTACATTCAAAATGTAATGAAGAGAAATGGAAAGTTAGAAATATCGAAAGTGCAGATTCCGGGGAACAACCTTTATACTTCTCTAATTGATTTTAAAGGCTTTGAATTTTTTAACAGCGTTTTTTTAGCACAAGGTTTACTAAGGTTAAAGGCCTTTGGAAAGCATAGAAGCCAGAGTGGAAGAAACAAACGCTTTGAAAAGTAGCAAAATTGTTTTCTGCATTCACGAAATGTATACGATATTGAAGAATAAAGCCCGGAGAACATAATCGAAATACAAGATATATAAATTATTGAAAGATACATCCAGGACACTAATATTTTTAGGTGCTCTTTTCATCTACGATCACCCTCTGTACCAGAAGGTAGCCGATTTCAAATATGTATTGTTTTTTATTGGGGCATAAAGTCCAACGCTTTTATTCATTGAATAATTGAAAATCTTGAAAAGTCAAAGGAATCTAATTTATATTAAAAATTAAAAACTAACGACCCGATAAACATTTAGTTGTGACGTTGTGATTCTAAATTGTTCCATATTGTATACGTAAATTAAGACGGGGGAGGATTTCGTTTTATAACAATAGCGTATTGGCTTTATACAGATTCAATTCAATGCTGATACCTAAAATTCTAGTAGTATGGAAAAGTATGGCAAGATTTAGATGACAATTAAAACTTTATCATTCGCTACACTGCTTTTTGAGTCTACACGAGAATACCTGTGGACTTTATCGGTATTTTATTTTACACTATTGTTTTTCTACTCATTATTGATACGACGACAGCGAGATAAGAGGAATACCTCTTGAATTTCTCATTTATTCTGCTGTTCTTCAATATTTTGGAAATTTAATAATATTATAACTCAAGTATAAAACTAAATGTCAAATTCAGGAATTACAGTTACGCACATTTAAGTAATACACGTCGCACTCGCACTGAATTCACTATAACTAAAATTTGCAAAATTCTATTTCCAGTTGCGATTTCAAATGCAATTGAAATTGCCTGCCCCTTTAACCTTCGCCATCCCGATCTCAAATTCACTTTCTGTTTACTTATTGCATATTTTAGGTACTCCCACAATTATTTCTTAAAACAATGATTTTAAACAAAAATTTAAAAATCACACTGCGGGCAGATCTGTTTTATTGATACAAAACTAAAAGATTTTTATAATAGACCGCTTCTTTTTTAAAACAGTAAAATATCGGGCGGGATTTTTGTTTTGAAATTTTGAAAAAAGTTGACCGAAATTAATCCATTGAGGATCTCCCAAGAAATTTTTGCAATCGGAGTTGCCGTTTTTGAAATGTTTTCAAAAAACTGGAATGGGATGCCTAAAGTACCCCACTTGGGACGGCGAATGTTAAGAATATACAGAAATTTTCACCCTATTCTACCCTAGGATTTTGGCATAACTATCCATGCTTATACAGTAAATAAATTCACTTTATTAGCGCAGCAATGAGGTTGTACCAGTACAAAGGGAGTATAAACCTCGGCAGCTAGTTCCAATGCCAGTATATGTTGACGGGAATCCCGACCAGCAGACTACCTTCTATTGCACCTAAAGGAGATACCTTGGTTGTATTAAAACATGCATTGCCACAACGCATTTAAATTTTTTAGAAACAATGGTTGTACAAACTTGTGTCTAAAATTAACTTGTTTCTGCGTGTTTTTAATAGGGGAATTTATAAAACACGGAATAAAGAAATCTTGTTGGTTTTGTTACCCGACGTGCACGGAATTAGAATACCTTGACGAACTCACATCCACTCCACTTCAAACTTCGGCTAATCTGATGACCGATAAATACACCAAAGCAGCTATCCGGTAAATTAAAAGCAAACAACGAATTAATTAAACTTACAAACTATAATCTTAGAAATATAGCGGATGCATTATTTTAATTTTTTAATTCTTTTGCATAATATTTATCTAGAGCTGGAAGAAGTAACCTTTCCATTGTTCACATTTATTTTGGTCAAGACTCAACATATCCAAAGTATCGGACTAAATTATTCGGATTGACAGACCTAATTGCAAACACTGGCGGTAAGCCGTAAGCCGTTCTATATATACTTACTGTAAATTAAACTTTACTTTTAAAGAAACACAAAAATTCTAGAAGTAAAAAATCCAATTGCTTTTCTAAAAAAATATTTTATTACCAACTGGTTTCAAATTCCATAAAATGCAATATACGGAATACTTTGATTTGACAGTTGTGTAGTATTAAAAATTCTAACATCTAACAATAAGTAATTGTTTTTTTAGATTAAGGAGTTTTTAACAATTTAATGTTAATATATTTTAATAACATGATGATAATTTATATTGAGTGATTTACATTCGATGTATGCACTTATTCTTTTGTTATAGGACTCTTAGGATTGTGCTTAGGATTCTCTGGATTAAGTTTGATCGAATGTTTGTATTTCTTTACATTGAGAGCATGGTGTCGAACACGACAGAGGCGAAGTATTTGGTCAATTATGTCAAGAAAATTTCACAAACTTTGGAGTCAAGTTGACCCAGGAAAGAAATCATGAAAAGAAAAAGAAAAACACTAAAAACAATTTGATGGGTATCTAAAAATGCCTGAAACTCGAAGGGTAAATTAAGATTGTAAAATTATGAGTCTAAATGTAAATAATTTAACCAAGAACTTCAATTCTATCTATCGCTTTTACCAAAAACGTAAATTTTATTAAAAATGTATATTGATAACAAACAAACACCAACCAATCAAAATAATATGCAAAGTCCAAATAGTGGAAAAAATACCTTTTTAAAATTGTTGATGTCAATATTTTTAAAACGTTAATTTTTTCGACGAGCAATGTACATTTGTACTCATTGATGTACCATGCACCCATTGATCGCTACCTATTTAGGCACTTAAGCAAAATTAATCGATATATAACTAATAGAGTTTTTTTAAATTGTTGGATATTTACTCAATTTCACACTTTCTGAACCACTACGTATTAGAAAGTACCTATAAATATATTAATATTAAAGTAATTTATGTTTTTCAAAAAAGTGCAACTGTAAATCCTAACTTATTTCTAGGCAGTTATAGCTTCTTTATTTTACATTTTTGATTACCAGAAGTTAAATTTTGTTGGAAAAATATGAAGAAAAAAAATTATTACTAAAAATAATCTTAATTACGAAAGAGTGGTCTTACTATTATTTATAAATACACAAATTAATTTACTACGAAACGTAATGATTTAATAGCTTACGCAAAACTGTTATTTTACGTTTAATTAAAAATACTTGAATGTTTAATGTCTTAAATACTTACACTGTAAATCCAATTAATTTTTAATAAATAAATTCTTCCAATTCCAAAGGTAAATAAACAATCTCATTTATCTCATTTTTACAATTAAATAAATAAATAAACACTAGACAATAATGTCGTTACACGACGTCAATAAATACAGACTAATATTTTATTTAATGTGGTTCAGATTTACATAGAAATTTACTGTTTAGGTATTGCTATAAAACGCACAAAACAACCCTAAAAGTAGATTTCTAGATTTTTAGGCAAAGTTATATTCGAAATTTTATGTGCGTGTTTTAGTTTACAGCCTTACAGGGTCAATTTACTCTGCAGATACAAAACATTGTTGTAGCTTATCTTCATTGATTCCTCTTTAATTTTTTCAACAGTGGATAGGAACTAGGAACTACGTACAATAATTAAGTAAACAATCATTTTGCAACTATATACGACCAAGCAATAATGTACCTTCGTACATTATTAAAAATATTACAAATATATTGAAAGCATTTTAACATAAGTTGTGGTCTGTGGTGTAGACTTAAAGAAAATGACTGTTTGGTGTCAATTTCCCAAAATTACTGTAATTACTCTTAAACTATGGATAAATAGTTACATACAATAACGTGCAAATGTATTATTATGCCGAATTTGTTTTCAAAATTTTAATTCCTTAATGACGATTTTAATTCAGGTTTATTCTCATGTATTTGTAGGAAAGTGAAATATTTTATCAGACTTGTAAGTTAACACGAATAGTCCTGTGATTCTACCAAGTGTATTATTAATTAGCAGAGTACACACCGCAGAGTACACATATAAATTACCTAATGCAAACACATTTTAATCCAAAACTCTTTGCAGTCACACAACACAAGATACGCCAAATAATAAACAGATGGTGCATAGACGATGTGCACAGTGCACGACATTGTGGCAATTAACATTTACGAGTAAAGTTACGAGTAAGTTACATGTATTTGAATAACTCAACTTTTACATTTACAAATAAATATATTTGTATTTGTCACCTCAAAATCCAATTATAAATAATTGCGTTCAAATCCTAGAGGTTCAATAACGATATATACAGTTGGAAGCGAGGGCATCGCATAAATACTAAACACAGTTCATTAAAATTGCCACGATTATATTACCAATTAAATAGAGGACAAGGTTCAATATAATAGCGAAGAGCGACACGTCATTTATTCAGGATTGTCGATTTGTTTTTAACAGTGACCCCAGAAATGCTTTAAAACGTGAGAGTCGAATGGATCCGTCGCTTGAATTTGTGTATTGAAGAAGGTGGGCGTCACATCGAACACTTGTAAGGTAAAAACCTCTGAGGAATTTTGTTAGCGAGTATGAACGCAAAATGAGTAAGACGAATACCAGCAGCATGTCGATTTAATGCTTAGGTGAGTGCGGGAAGTTGAGTAGGGCAAATGCACGTAGCGTGACTTTTTGAACACGCTGTATGTACAACACACAATATTTAAAATTTGACGGCCTTGTAAGCATTATTTGCAATTTTTCCCATTTGCCCAATAAAAATGCTTTTTTCCCCGGAAATATCGAACTCTGTGTGTACAATCGACGCTACCATATTTACCAGGCTGATTCATTTAAAATGTTTGCCGAATACCTGAAGTATAGAGATTAGCACAGTCCTAAAGATTATTACAATAACCTAATTACATTTTGTCGAGTACTAAGAAAAGCTATTATACAGTATATGCAGGAAATATTCGTATACCGTATGATTTATTCAAAGCGCAAACCTCCTTATACATGGGTAGGTATAGTAGAGCTTGGTTGCCCGGGTCACTTCATTTTTGTGTGCATTTTGATACACATTTACCAAATTAATGTAATACCTACTAATGTATAAGGAGGTTTGCGCTTTGAATAAATCATACGGTATATAATTTTCTGGATTGAATTTATTGTAAGAATTGAGCAGACAAAGCTATGTGTGATCAAACATAACTATGCCCAAAATGACATTCAGCAGGATATTATGTTGAGAATCCGCTGACTGCGATAACGATGAATGCTATATATTAAGAATAATTACTATCCGGAAATGTCCGTGATACTAAGTCATTCTCTACATCCACAATTAAATGGAAAAGAACAAATTAGTTATTTATTGAGTCATAGTTTAGCTGGATGAATTGATAGGTATACAGATTTTCTTATTACATTTGCAGTCTATGTTGTCAGAAAGGATTTTATAGGGCATTAAAATATATTTAATAGCTAATACTAATAACAGATATTATTAAGACATAAAATGTGTGTGCTGTTTAATACAAGAGTAATAATTATAATATTTATTGTAATAAGCAATAACAGTACAATTAATAATCAGCCCATCGCACTGCATTATATTATACTTACAATAAGAGAGAATTCTTGTAGCAGAATGAAAATATATCATATCCTAGAATTGATGCCTATACAGTTTTCATTTCTTCCGTTTAGCTATATCCAAAATTCCCTATAATACCAGGTTGAATCGTCAGAGGGTTTACTGTATAGAAGTTGTGACGTATGAAAGAACAC
>JAQFYB010005134.1:0-14691 GCA_034694085.1 Pogonognathellus longicornis | reverse complement strand
TCTAAACTTGACATTTTTCAAAAAATATTATTTATCTGTCGGGTAGAAACAACACTAAAATTTTACACCTGCTTAAATAAAAAAGGAATGTTAGTTGATTTCTACTATACCAGGATCAGGAGCGCGCATACATATTCTAGCTAGATATTCAAATCAACATACCAAACCTTATCATTTTTTGTGATATGTAGATAGACAGGGGCGTAGAAACCACTGGGGCAGGTGGGGCAGTCGCCGCAGGGCGCCAAGGTCGAGGGGCGCCGAAGGCTGGTACCGGAAACCGGACTGAGGCGCCCCTGGACTATGGCACTGAAACAACGCAATTGAATTACAATTCACTAGTGTGAATTGTGAATAAAAATGCTTTGGATCCAATTCTCAGTAATTTCAAAACATAATAATAATAAACTATATTATAATTACATGCAAGCTCAAGTACAGAATCTTAACCAATAGATTCAGAAGCATGTCTCATGTACCGCTGAAATCACAAAAAAAGGTTTATTTATTAGTTTGACCACATAAATACAAAAAATGGCTAAACTTTTCGTTCTACGGACTTTTGATACATTTTAGGTTAATTAGGGCATTAGTTAGCTGTTTTTTGCGCTGCAGGTTTGCAATAAATACCATTTTAATATCATTTTTACGTTGGTTTCTGTAGAAACCAAATAATGACACCTGATTTTCATCTGGGCTTGTATATTCTTGTATATAGCTTAAAAAGTTAAAAGTAATGTGAGTTTCGCACATAGGGAGAATTTAATCACTTTTTGCACTAGTACTGAAAAATAATCATTTTAAGTATTTCCGCTGAGGCAATTGCCCACTTATTTCTCTGTATACGGCCTTTATAGAAATATCTAACTTTTGGAGGTGCTGCTTTATTTGAACCACCCCCAACTATAAATTCTACTTACGGGTGTAATGATTTTTTGTAAATATTATTTGGCGTAGGAGTGTCACATGAGCGCCAAAAATTTTACGATTCTTCGCAATTTTAGAGTAAATAACCTCTAATTTTGGGAAAGACCTCATTTTATCTATTGTAAAGTAGAAAAATTCGTAGAGAGCTTCAGCCCCGTAAGTCCCCCTAAACTGCATTACTTTAGGTGTCATTTTTATAATGGGTTTTGCCCCAGGGCGTCACTGTTTCAAGCTACGCCACTGTAGATAGACACACTATATCTATACCACATCGGGTTGACACGTAGTTAATAACACATCTATTGTATATCTTCTTGATGTTTAAATCTACTTCTTCCCTTCACATAATATTTTCACGCAAAACATTGGATGGCACCAAGGTGCTTAAAAGACTATGCCCCAGGTGCTGACAAGTGGAACTTTTACACTAATATTCGCAAATCGGATTTTGGGACAACTCGAGGGTGACAGCTGTTGCCTTGACTACGGCTTTTTGGAAAAAATGTTTAGAAACGAGTTTGGGCTTATTAGGAAAATGTCCCATTTCTCATTATTATAGGGGAACGCCACTTTAATTCACCTACGGTGGTGAAGTCTTTCAATATCTTGGACCAGAGATGAACGCCATACCATACAGAGGCTGTTCCATCGTATGTGAAACGGATTTGTAATACCGATAACCGGCGAAGTAAAGAATTGAGGGAAAAAATCATTATTAGTACTTTGTAGAGTGACATTTTATCAATTTAGTGTGAAAGTTTCAAAACTCTAAATTTCAAAATGCCTGTGAAATTAAACCCGGAAGTGGAACATTCAGTGAAAGTGCTTTCCGAAACTGGTTTAAGCGGTTACGCTATATTTGAGCACTTGAAACTTCATGGGAGCCCTACTAGATATGGCACTGTATATAATATATTGAATTCTAACGGAAAAAGACATCAGGCAAAGCTTATCGGTCTTGCAACACCACCCAAAGTGCAACCAGGAAAAACCCGAAAACCGGGGATTATCAAGAAAGTGTATAAATGAGCTCAAAAGCCAACCCAATGAGTGAAACAGATATGTCACGCAACCTACAAGTACCCCTGACAATCATAAACAGAATAATACATGAAGGTCTAGGTAAGAAAGTCAAGAAAAAGCGCAAAGTTCACGCCCTTAAAGAAAGCCATAAAAGAAACCGGAAGACGAATTGCAGACAGCCCTACGAATGTCATCTTGCAGGAAACCGGTCCGAATATTGCGTCACATTAGATTAGGCTTTATTTTTTATCAGGGACATGAACGGCAAGCGACGGATTTGCAATATTAAGGGCCCAAAAGAAATAGAAAGTTATGCATACGTGAAAAGAGAAAAGTTTGCAAAGAGGTTTATGGTTGATGACGCAATGAGTGGTCGTGGAACACTACCCTTGGTTTAATTGCCCCCAAAAGTAAAAATTAATTTATAGTTATGTATTGAACACATTTTAAAACAATTATTGGAAGAGGAAATACCTAAACTGTACCCAGGGGAATGTGACAACATCTTTTTTACCAAAATGCTGTTACATCCCATACCAGCAAGAAAACATGACCATATGCTAATGAAGTAAAGTTAAAACTTGGTATAACTTTAATAGAAGATAAAGAGATACCTGTCAAAATTCATGATGCCAGTCCCGTGGATTTTTACGGGATTGGTTGGCTAAAACAAGCTTTATTCAAGAGGAAGGCGACTACCTTAAACCAGCTTCGGAAAGCACTTTCACTGAATGTTTAACTTCCGGATTTAATTTCTCAGGCATTTTGAGATTGTGAGTTTTGAAACTTTCACACTATATTGATAAATTGTCACTCTACAAAGTACTAATAATGATTTTTTCCCCCAGTTCATTACTTTGTCGGTTATGGTCTTAACAAATCCATACACATTAGCCTGGAACAAGCTCTGTATATTAGTATAGCTCAAAGTTTCGCTCTAAGTGAGACAGTGCAACAATGAGTTTCTTTGGTACCTCATATTGGAATTTTCTCCCTCCCGCAACGAAATCCCAGATACGGCAATGGTGCTATGCATGCATTTCCTACTTTACATAGGTATTCCTTATGTCAAACTGTGTATTACAACTTTACAACTATGGTTTGTTTGCACTAGCCATAGTGGTTCTATATCTTGAAAGTTATCTATACATATTTATTAGGTGAGCACTATTTGTGTGTTAGTGTTATATCTGTAGGTACTTTTAAAAGCACTCCACTTGCACTGCTTTGCAGCTACTAATAGACTTCCGTTTGCATTAGACTACATTAGGTATGTACATGTACTACATAGTAAGATACGTGTTCTCTTTGTAGTGGTATTAATAGTATTGCATTGCATTGAAAGGCATATAAGAGGAAGAAAGTATAATAGTATTGCTCTGTGTATTTGCTAAGATATAGTTTAATAGCTTTAATATATTATATTGGATTGCCAAGACCAGCCTCAGTAATTATTCACGAATAACCTCTCGCATGAGCAAATGAGCAATGGTATATAAAGCAACTCAGAATTCTAACCATTAACGATGCAATGAAGCATAGTAATGGAAATACCTACACACAACAAACTAATCCAAGTAGACACTAACTGCTAGTACAACTTCCAAGAGATGTTTTTACACACAAAAAAAAAGTCATCTCGCAAAAGGCTATAGACACAAGATTTATTTTTTGCCCATGAATACTGAAACTGTCAAATTTTCATTGTGTGTTACTGTACTAGCTATAGATAGGCGTAAAACTAAGTTAGCAAACTATCACAAAATGAAATTTCAATTTTGTATAAAATAGCTAAGTGAGTGAGTGTATATTCTGTATACTGTATAAACCTATATACTTAAAGAACTAGGAACAACATGCACCATACTAATGCTAGCATCATTAAGGAGACTAATGCACTTCCACACCACAGTTTAAGGATAGCCGTTCTTTCTCCTCAACATAATACGATGGAAGAAATTGATTGAATAATAAAAGGGGATACTCCTGCAACCATTACCTACACAAACTCTAAAGAAACCTATCAACAAAGTAGTGCTAGTTGAATTTGCAGAGTTTTTCACAGTATCAACTTCAACACATACCTAAAGGTACTATCTATAGAGGTATGTGTTAATGTATATTATGGAGTGAAGTTGGTATGTATAATATACTTAGTGTGTATCTATACCCGATGTTTTAGTAACTCTTTCCTTGCTGGTTGGCCTTCTTGCTACATATCATAATGTATAGCCGAGTTTTTGAGCTCTCTGTGCTCATACTAATAATACTAATACACAGGAATGGATTGAAGAATGAATGAAACGTTCCCACAACCCAAATTTAATAATGCATCTCCCTCAGGATTAAAAGTTGTTTAATAAAGTATCTCGTCGATTGGATCTCGTATTCTACGGATTCAGCTGCTGAGTCTTCTGCTTTCTTGTCTCACACGAGAATAAAACCGAGGAGAGAGTGAGTTGCAGCTAAGTTGAGAGAAGGAAAGCAGACGGGACTCATTCGACATATTATCCCACATAGGCACACACAAACTACACACCAAAAACCAACATATCTCAGTCTATCTCTATATATTAGTACTTATTTTCTATTTTATACTGCAACCTACCTCTATATTTTTGCAAATACAGTCATAACACACGAATACGTATACTAAGCATCATACTTTTAAGACAGTGGCCATAATTAAACTATTTTCTTTCAACTCTACGGAAAACTTAGAGGCGAAAGTACGAGTTGGGTTGAAAGAGCGTAACGCGCGATAAATTACAATGAATATTAATAATCCAATTCAATTCACTTCCACCACCATCCCAAATACTTAGCACAAGTAATACTAGTATAGGCACCTACTCGTATTCTTGTAATGCTAGCAGCTTTTCTACTAATAATGCAACTACATGCACCACCACACTTATTCATGAAGAATTTCTTAGCTAAGTCTCTCCGAAGTAAAAACAAAAGCAAACCCAAGCCCAAGCGTTAAAAGACTGTAGTATTTAATATGGTTAGTATTCTATGGTCAATAGTACTAAAAGTACCACAGCATTTGCATTTATGTACTACATATATACATACTAGTACTCATTCGTACATAGTAGCACATTCTTAAATGCACGCTCTACATACACCTTCATAAGAATTTTTAATAGAGAAAAAAGAAAAAATGTATGTATACTATGCATGCTCACTCACAACTCAGTGCACTGCTTAAATAGAATAAATACCATAAATGAATCTCTCGTTTCCTTTTGCCCTACTTCACTTTTTGTATAAACATTTAGTAGCAGTACCTAGTCTTAGTAGTACTAACACAGAATCTCTTTGAATTCATTGTGTGTAGTATGTACTTAGTACGTATATGTGTGCTGTAAAACTAAAACCTAAAACTTAAGGAGCGTATTCATATACTTAGAGTGTCTGACATGGATAAGATGCGGGTAGGAGGCCATGACCATGTTATAATAATTATATTCTTGCATAGAGATTCCTATGTAACTTTGCTTGGTTATATTCTAACTGTATTATTTTAGTAATATTACATTTCTACAGAGGGATTCTACGAAATAGGAAAAAAGTTTTCCATGAAAATCTCCATACGTAACTAAGGAATTAAGTTCCGATGAGCGATGAGATGACTGTCGGTTTGCTTTTGCTCAGAGCTACACTATAGGATTCCTTCTAAATGCTCCAAATTCTAAGCTTAATCTACATTCTCCTCCTATTTTTCAAGTAATTCTCTCAACTGTAAAAATACATGTACGTTTCTAAAACAAAGAAAACTTACATTCATTTTGCCATTTCTTTCCTTTTAGCCTTTTACTGTACCTACTTGTACTCAAGCTTGTGCAATCCTATCTCCCTCTTTACAACGCTCCACTTAACTTTTCTCGCTCAGATTTTGTCTCGTGCTTTTACTTTTACTTTAAATACATGCATTCGACAATTAGTGCTGGCTGGGAGTCTCATGTGTGAGTGAGCTGTTCATGTGATGTGAAGCATGTGAGGACAGGCACGATAGAGCAAACCTTCAGATTTTCATTGTCCTACTTAAAACTATATACCCATGAACTAATTGTAAGCTACTTAAGAAAATGACTGCGAGCTTATCATTAGCCATCAGGACAAATGGATGAATGTATAACAAAATCAACTGATTGTGCTCTCCTATTCTCCTAGTGTTCTTCTCAACCCATGCAAATACATAGCCCTACATCATCTTTACAGTTTAAGCTTCAACTAATCTACTAATCTCTCTCACCCCCTTACTTACATACATACCATGCATTTAATACCTCCCCCACTTGATTACACGGTGTGATGTGGCTCTTAACACGTTTCCTTCGAATCTCAAGTGAAAAATCTCAGCATGCTATCCCTAATATCTCTATTTTCTAATCTAATCAGAAGAAATCAAAAAGAAAAACAGTTCTTCTTGCTGTATTGCACATCAAACCCATTCAAGTGCACACAAACACAACATACTTGCACTATACATTCAATGTGTACATTGTAGGTAGCTATACACCAGAAAGAAAGTAGAAAAGCCACGGCAAGAAGGAAATGAAACGTTTGATACGATAGTGGTACTACTTTACATTTACACGGTGGAGAACTAAATGTGCAAAGCAAATTGTGTTGAGCCGTAGCATTTAGCCTTAATCGGATTAGTCTTATAAATCCATTTGTATTGTATAGTGTTGTGTCATGCATGCAGAGAGCATAAAGAATCCTTGTAGCGTCCCAGAATTCTGAAAGCGAGTTTAAGACAAGTCAAATAAATAGACGGAAACCCAAACGAAGGCAAGCATTAAGCTAAAGCTAGAGTTAAAGTGAAGCTAAAAGCTCCATAAGGATCGCCCTGTCACTTTCTCCGGATTGAAATTCCGAATCTCCTCTTAGCCTTGCCTTCGACATGCAACCTAAACCTAACATCATAGAACCATTTGCAGTTTTAGATGAAAAGACTGTTCTCCTCCTACTCCTACTACTAGTATGTATATATTTGTATGTGTTGTGTGTATTGTAGTGAGTACGCCCATATTATTCTTACTTACTCCACTCTCTCCAGTCTCTAACGCTCTAGTACACTACACTCTTCTAGGTAGTTACTTAGTTCGGTACATTGCTTCACTTTGCTTAACTCTCTTTCTTCTTATTCCGATACATATACATACAATACATACAACAACCTCTACAGATAATGCGATACGCTACAATACAATAGAAAATACTTCTGAACTCCGGCTGAGGTTGACTCAAGAGCTTCAGCTTTTGATTTCGGATTTCCTCAAGTACATCAACGTATAAAGGAACAGAAATACATGTATGTCTATACAGTGTGATATGGGGACTAGCAGTAGGAGTACAGGAGTATAAGTAAGTAAGTGAAAGGTAAAGGCTAAAACTGTATTATATAAAGAAATTCTGAATTCTGGCTTGACTAACTTGCCTGCTGTAGTTTGACTTTAGGCCTGTGCTGCAACGAACTGACTACTCTTGATTGTACTTGGTTTGACTTGACATGCCACGTTAAAATCAAAGGAATGAGGATGCTCAAGATCAAAGCGCTTTGTAATCTGATTTGCTTGTCAGCCTCTTCTAAGTAATTAGTTCAAACCATAGGGAAGGAAAGGAAAGGAAACTAATAGAAGATCCTGCTCTCTGGAAATGCATTATATATGTGTAGGAGTTTAGGTATAGAAGTGTAAGTAGATTTAGTGATGTTGTGTATGTATTTGTAGTATGTATGTAGTAGACACAGACAGAGACAGGCGGTAGTGTAGTGTAGACGGGCGTACACCCTCTAAGTAGTCTAGAAGTGAATTGGTGAAGAAAATCTGAGTGTGTACTATTTATACATATAAATTAAGTAACCAATCCAGAACCGAAGCATATACAAGAATTAACCGCAAACAAATCCAAGACCTTGCTTGGTTACTTTGTAGATAGTTCTGTGATCCAGAATGTGGCTAGTGGCTATATTGTGATCTCTTTGGCCAAATAGATGTAGGTAGAATTAGGTAGTAGTATTTTCTGCCATCTTGTCTTGTCTTGTGTCTCAAAGATAAACAAAGACGTACTCAATCAACTACTTCTAACTACCTACTTCCTTATCTTGGAGCATGTAGTTTGTCCTACTAGTATTACATGCTATACTTGAACGAGAGTGCTGTCAGGTCATTATTTACATTATTGTTCTACTCTATACCCTATGAGGTCAGATCTCAATTAACTTACTTATTAGCTATAACTGTCTGCATCGTAGAACAAGCTCTGCCTTTATGCACATTTCTCCTACTTAATTTCCTACCTTAGAGCAACTTAAGTACAAACAGCTTTCACATTTTTTCTCCTTACAACAACCTTAATACAAACTATGGATGAACACACAAAATCTTATTCCTCCAAGGGATTCTAATTTTCTCCAGATAAACGGAAATGTTAGATATACTCTGTTTGTTACTTCATGTTCATCCTATCTTATCCACACGAGTCTAATAATTGTTACTGGACTTGTCGTACATGAAAGTTTTCAGATTTTCTAAATGATAATTGTCTACACGTTCTATACATACTACAGATACATACAAGTATACCACATAGTAGGGCCGGGCTAGTGGAAATAGTCGTAAAAATCAGTCCATTCTTTCCTTCCGGGCTCCAGAATGAACATGTCGTATTACAAGCAATAGCAGCAGCATTACTTACTAGACTGGCAATTTCATTGTGTAGTGAAGAAGATGAGACAAGGGAAAATCATAATAGATACCTACATGTATGTATGTGCATGACTACTACCTACCTACATGATTCGGAGTATGTGTGTTAAAGTAGAGGTAATAGCTATGTATGTATGTTGTATAAAGGGAATTCACAAATGGTGAAGTCGAGTATACGAACACAGATAAGACACACCTGTTCTATTTTGCTTTCTCTCAACTTTTACTATGAGGAAATCGCTTCATCAAAGAAAAACACACGTTCGCTTTACATCACGTTGCGACGAATACGCTCAATCAGCTTTTGCTATATTATATTACTAACAAATACAGCCCAAAGGCTGTCGAAAACTCATAAAGTTATATGTGCCCAGCCAATTATGCAAATGAACGTACACTCTCCAATACTAGGAAATACTGCTACATACTTTAAGTTGTATAATCCACTAAAGTCATAATCCAACTCTGCTAACTAACTAACTGTATTATAATAATAGCAAAGTAAAATAAACGGAATGAACCATTGGTTCATTGCTCCTGCACAACTATGTTGTACTAATTCAAAACGATATTATAATATTGACTCGCATCTCTCCAAAGGGAAATTACAATTTGCCCGACAGATTGTGTGGTACCTAATACAAATATTATGCCGAAAAACACAGAGAGAGACACAGGGAGAGAGAAATGCAGCAACGCAAGCAAATGCCATGAGTTAAATACGTTGTGTACACAAAAGGAAGATTACTAAGGCTTGTTCTGTTCAAGTTCTAATAATACAAAATAGGTATCTCCTACTAGAAACTAGAAACTAGAAATCTAGCTCTGCTCTCTGCATTTGTATGAATGGAGATCATCATGAACCTGACATAGAGACAATGTGTACCGCAAATACTAATAACACAGCCAGAGAGATGCGTAACGTATAATGTATACCAACAATACAATAAAATATATAGAAAGATAAGCTTGTTAAAGCTTATTGCAGTTTACAAGGAGAAATATCCACGAAATTGTGTCTATTTTGGTATTTTGAAATGAGAGAGAGAGATTATACGTGTTAATAAGTTACACCAGAGTGTACTGTGGAAGGATAGGGAGAGATAGCGGGGGAGAATTCGGAGAAATGCAGAGATTTAGCTAAAGATGAGAAGTACATGACAAAAGTGTAGTAGTTACAAGTTATCGTGAACATACCTTTATAATTCAGTAGATTGCATTACACCGACATCGGCCGTGATTTGAGGACGTGATGTAATGGAAAATGTTTGAAGCTATTTTCTCTGTGATGTGATTTGAAACGACTGTTTTGACTTTGATAACTTATTTGCAGCGCTCACTTTACTTCATTTCACGTCAATACACACTTGCCTTGACTCTTTACGCTTTGTGCACTGTCTATTGACGTGGATTTTGTCTCCTTTTTGCTTTTAACTACCGACAAACTCGTCTTCCGTCGAGTGTCAGCATCAGACTTCAGACTTGCACAATTGCTTGATCTTTCTTGTTGTTCACGCTGTTTGTTGTAGTACTATATTGGAATCCTACACACGGAATGAATGTGGTATTGGTATTATTGCAACAAAGTATTTTATATCTGTACTAAGGTATTGGGATTTTAGGATTTTGGCTATTAGAAAGTTTTGCAGTTTTGCAGATCTCGGTGGAATGGACCTGTTGTGGAATAGCAATGTTTGCAGTAATGTTATCAAACAGCAGCAATTTGATTTCTACCCTGAGACAAGTGTGTAAAATTGATTCACATCACGTAAAGTCACTTTCAGAGCAGATTACTCAGTTCACTATCTTTGCAGATCCATCAAGATTATAATTTTTCAACACCACCAGACTCAGACTAGACACCAGAGATTGAGTTTGCTCGATCTTCGAAGATTATCTTTTGCGTGGGCGTTTTATTTGAAGTGTTTGCAGCTTGTATGCTTCATGTGCATTAGATACAGTGTTTTGCTTGATTTTTAGCACGTTAAATCCCACGCTGCTAGGTGTCTGATCTATTTACTCACACAGAAAACAAATATTTGATTGGATATCTTAACGAGAGAGAGAAAGAGAGAGAAAGGAAACAAGATGATGAAAATACGCTGGGAAGAACAAGAAAGAGACTGAGTGTGTTATGATGTTTGATCCTGTTATATAAAGTAAGTTACCAATATTTTCTGACGAATCAAGCTGTTCGCGTTCGACGAGAGAGAAAATCCTTGAGAAACACAAGTTTGGAGATGAAAATGATTAATTGTTAATATTATGTGTATATTTGGCAATTAGTGTTGTATAAGTTGGTGAAAAGCAGACTGGGTTGTCAAAGGTGAAATCTTAATTATGAGCTGGAGAATGCTTTGATAGTTTCTGAAAGTTTTCTGGTTGTTGATTTGATACACTTTAGGGGGGCGAAGACACTATGAATAAAGTATGTAAATGTAATGTCCTATTAATTCTTTTATTATTTAATGCTAAACGCCCAAAGTGTTTTTGACTTTCCAATTTTCACCAAGTGTATATAGAACGTGAATTCGTCCGTGAGACGCAGACGGATGAAAGGCTTTTTGGTGTGGTGTGTTTTAGCTGTGTATGTTATGGTGGTGTGGGGTAGGTTGAAATAAACTTCGGGCTATGTACTCCAACTATGTGTATTCGTCTAATACAAATATAATATAGCAATGGCAATATTACGTATTACAGTGAGAAGTTATTCAGTTTGTTCAAAGTATCACACACTCAGTTTCTTCCTTATATTAATAAATCCTGTTGCTACTACTAGTCCATGTTTCTCCAGTCAGTGGTGTAGTGTCATGTTTTTCCTTTTGCTTTGTTCAGGTTCCCAGGCAGGAGCACTCAACTCAAGTGAAGATTCTTCGGGTCGAGTCAAATACAGTAAAATAAAATTTACGATCCTGTTCAAATTCAATGAATGTACTTGGCTGGCCAAAATATGGTGACGACGATGAAACGATGATCGTGGCTTCCACAGTTCCAAAAGGGAAAAACGCAGAGAGTTAGAGACAGAATAAGATTCACCCTTTTACTACTATGTATATACTTCTACTCAATATGATTACTATTATCCAGCAACATGGTCCTTAGTGTAACACGATGATTCGAGATTCGGGGAGGAAGAAAAAAATGAACCTTCTCCCAGGGAAAGCGACAAGAGTATGCAATAATACCAAGAACTACTGTCACGGAGAGTAAAGGAAAAGTATCCCGTCGACTGAGAAAAAGCAACTGCTCGGTGGCGTCAAGAAAGAAAGCAGCGATTAAAGCAAGTGGTGCAAGTGTACTCGCACGCTGTCTCTATGTATTTCTACGTAGTGTGTGTATTTCCAGCAGTGTGTATTTCCAGCAGTATAATATGTAGTGTTGGTGGTGGTGGTGGTTGTAGCCAAGTGAAAGCATGCAGAGGAGAGCCGCCTCTCCTTCTCCAGTACTAAATCCAACAATGGTTAAAACCCGAATGAGAAAGCTACGAGATACATATACTGCT
The DNA here is from genome assembly GCA_034694085.1 of Pogonognathellus longicornis. Classification (NCBI taxonomy): domain Eukaryota; kingdom Metazoa; phylum Arthropoda; class Collembola; order Entomobryomorpha; family Tomoceridae; genus Pogonognathellus; species Pogonognathellus longicornis. The sequence continues at coordinate 2,517 of JAQFYB010005134.1, read as the reverse complement.
ACTACCACCACCAACAGCCGTGTTTCCAGCAGCAGCAAGGAAACCAAACCACACGAATGATCCGATGGAATGTGAAAAAAGAACGGGAAGAAGAAGAAGAAGAAGGAGAGTAGTAAGTTGAAGGTAACAAGTCTGAGGTTCGTTCCCCCGGATGTAATATATTTCCCAGGATATTTCTAAGATGATGTATGTAGAGCAGAATGAAATGTAATGTAATGGAATATATGTAATAGAATTCACTTAGGGTCTCTTTCGCTCGTCTCGTTTGGGCCGTTCTGTCCGACGACGTAAAAAGGAAGCCGTTTGCTTATACAAGACAAGAAAAGATCCAGAAGTTCCTTCTGGATCGTATAATCGTTGCTTTGCCGTGCTTTGCTTTGCTGTGTGGTGGTGGTTCACGTTTTGGGGCTCAGTTGAGACGGTATAAAATTCAACTAAAGCTGAACTCTCTCTCTCTGAGTGAGAGCAATAGATATACAATGCAATACAAAGTATCGTCTCAAATGGAGCAAAGCAAGCTGGGAACTCGCACACAAAACAGATATCTCCCACAAAGGAAAGGAACAACTACAACAAATACTAGTAAAATACTACGGACAAGTACAAAAGTAACTACTCGGTATTTGTATGTAGCTTTAGCTCACGCTCTAAGTAAATCGCCTTTGTATTGTGTAAGTTCAGCAGTACCTACAGTCTACACTACCTACCTAGTTTGTATTTATAACTCAATGTGTATCTGTATTCGTCCGTAGTAGTGCTCAGCTTGTAAAAACATCGTCCTTTTTCTCTGTTCCTTGTTAAAACCTACCTAGTAGATATATTCTTAGTGTGTAGTATGTACTTAGTCGTCAAACCAAATACTACATACACCCGACCACACGGCTGACTGGTTGGTGTTGGTGCTGGAGAATACACACTCACTCACACACACATAGTATATACACAAAGATAATTCTCCTTCCACCAAACCAAAGCAAATGCTCACAGTGTTCACAGTGTTGAATGTGAGTCTAATGTAAAAGCAATTTAGTCTACTCTCCGAGGTTTTCCCCTTAAACTTTAGTTAGTTAGATAGATCGACTCGCGACTCGTCTAGTACAGTACACTGGTCTCACAGTCTCTCTCACTCAGTCTCTTCGTCCTTGCCTTGCTTTTGCCTTACTTTGAGCTTATGCTCTATGGCCAGCGTCTCCACTCCTGGCTTATGCTTTTGTAGTCCATAGTTAAGTTTCCTTTTCAGAAAACTTTGTCAAGTCAAGTCTCTTTGCCTTAGTGTGAGTCGTGCCTTCGTAGTAGTGCTACTAGTGTAGCGTATGTAGTATGTTTAAGTAGTAGAGTGTATAAATGTGGTGGTGGTAGTTTGTAGTAGCAATCGTAGTAGGATTGCTATGTATAACTAATATGTAGAAGAATATGTACTAGTATAGTTGTTGTATCCTTAAAAAGCTTTTCTCCTTTGGTTTAGCTGTGCGCGGCCGCGGTACAGATGATATCTCAAGTCAAGTCGAGTCAAGTCAACTGAAGTGAACCTCGAGAAATATATGTATGTTATGTTACTCTTCGCTTTACTACTTTCGTATTGCTTCACTGTGGATACTGTACTCTGGGAGAGAAGAACAGAGAGTAGTGTTGGTTGGAGACTATGTATGTACTAAGTTCGGTGGAGTTTGTATGGAGTCTATATGGTGTTTGTGTAATGTGAGTCAAACCGGGTTTGCTTTCTTTCGATGAATTTGGTTGGGAAAGTGTGCAGAGAGAGCAAAAAGTAAAATACCTAGTTAACATTAGAGCGGCGATTGAAATTCCGTAGGCAGCTCTGGGGAAAGCTTTTGTAGATTATATGTATTAGGAGATGGAAAGCTCACCGCAGAAAAGCCAAAAGAGGGAAACCGCCGCAATCTACGAAGCTTCACTTCACTTGCTTAAGCATAAGGCTACTCCTCTTGTTCCTTGGGCTTCACTTCACTTGTCGCGAGTTGGTTCCGCTCTTTGTCGTTTCACTTGAATTTCCCTTGTCTTAACCACACCACACACACGCATACTAGACATTCTTTCTCGGTGCAACTCTTTGTGTGGGTAGGTAGTTATATGTATACACAATATCATAGTATGTATGTACAATCACACACAAAGTCGCCGAAAGAAGGATTTTTAACGACGTGAACGCGATTGCAATCATATGGACTATGAACCGCTATATAATAATGCATTATGTTTGTTATTCGGATAGAAAAGTGTGTGTATGTGTGTGTGTGTATTAAGGATATAAATGTGTTCTAAAGAATGGTTTAGCCGTACTCTTGAAACGGGTCAAACCTTCTTAGCTCGACTCACTTTATCTGTCGTGTGGTTCTAGCTACTACGTCGTTGTTACTAACTTACTACTTTTATAGACAAGCGGAAAAGGAAAGCTCAAACACAGCTCGGAGTCAAGCAAAAGCCACAAGTCAACTTTGTATGGACCATGTAACTTAGCTTTAGTATTTTATATATAAATAATATGTAATGTACACACAG
>JAQFYB010005133.1:0-14693 GCA_034694085.1 Pogonognathellus longicornis | reverse complement strand
AATAGTAATTCTAATTCTTTCTCTGCAAGGTGGAAATCAATCTCAATTTCATTATTATAATTTGCGTACTAAATCTATTTCTAAAACTAAAATCTGAGCAGTTAACACTCAAAATAAGCAAATGTCTAATTTCAAAACTAATTCTTATGTTAAAGGAATCACTAAATAACAGCGAGTCTTATTGCAATACCGATTCTAATTATTTTTCTGCAAGGTGGAACTCAATCTCAAAATCAATATCTAAATATTTCCAATTCTAGTGCTAAATATAATTTCAATCCTTTATTCATTTACACTGTGGACTGCCACATCTAACCTGATTATTGTGATGCAGTAAGGAACGCTATATATGATAACGTTTGATTGGTATTTGAAGAAATAATACTGCAAAAATCTAATAAATAGTCGCTCACACTTCAATTTGCTACCAGTTGGATGTCAGACGTGGGACGGAGCGGATCTAATTTTAACTCTCGGTTTTAGAATATTCATGAGGTAAGTAATTAAATATTTTTATATTCCAATTTTTAATTTAATTCTAAAGTGAAATGTAGGTACTGCAACTTTTTAAAATATAATTTTAAATCTTAATATTGCTTATACGTTAATAAAGTTAGTTTAGGTTGCTAAATCTAATTCTATTATTTAAACCTATTCTAAAAGCCTAGACAGTGAATTCACATAATTAGCAGATCCCTAATTATAAATGTAATATTATTCTAAAAGAAACTCATTCAATTTTTTATCTCCAATTTATATTCCAGTGCCATTATGATTACCACTAGTTATTCTAATTCCAACTATTTAATGTCAACATTTGTTATTAGCTACTGCTAATTCTAATACTAAAGCTAATATCTTGCAGAAGAAAAATTTCAAGTCTGAATTACTCAACTATTCTACTAAATCTTAATCTAAAACGTTTGATTTGTATTTAGAAAAATCTCTTGCATTTATATCATATTAATACTGTTCATACATACGTTTAGGTTAGCTTGCTGAATATAAATCCAATACTAAAACTTATTCCAAAACATTGAGCTCAGAATATTAAAATATCTAATTATAAAACTAATTCTTATTCGAAAGGAATCTCTAAATACTATCGCATTTAATTATTTGACTCTTATTCTTTTTCCAATACTAATTCTAATTCTTTCTCTGCAAGGTGGAAATCAATCTCAATTTTATTATTATAATTTGCGTACTAAAACTAATTCTTATTCGAAAGGAATCTCTAAATACTATCGCATTTAATTATTCGTCTCTATTCTTATTCCAATACTAATTCTAATTCTTTCTCTGCAAGGTGGAAATCCATCTCAAATTTATTATTATAATTTGCGTACTAAATTTAATTCTAATATTAAAACTTATTTAAAAAATCTGTGCAGTTAATTCTCGAAATTAGCAAATATCTAATTCTAAAACTAATTCTTATGCTAAAGGAATCTCTAAATACTATCGCATTTAATTATTTGACTCTTATTCTTTTTCCAATACTAATTCTAATTATTTCTCTGCAAGGTGGAAATCAATCTCAATTTTATTATTATAATTTGCGTACTAAAACTAATTCTTATTCGAAAGGAATCTCTAAATACTATCGCATTTAATTATTCGTCTCTATTCTTATTCCAATACTAATTCTAATTCTTTCTCTGCAAGGTGGAAATCCATCTCAAATTTATTATTATAATTTGCGTACTAAATTTAATTCTAATATTAAAACTTATTTAAAAAATCTGTGCAGTTAATTCTCGAAATTAGCAAATATCTAATTCTAAAACTAATTCTTATGCTAAAGGAATCTCTAAATACTATCGCATTTAATTATTTGACTCTTATTCGTATTCCAATACTAATTATAATTCTTTCTCTGCAAGGTGCAAATCAATCTCAATTTTATTATTATAATTTGCGTACCAAAATTAATTCTTATTCGAAAAGAATCTCTAAATACTATCGTATTTAATTATTCGTCTCTTATTCTTATTCCAATACCAGTTCCAATTCTTTCTCTGCAAGGTGGAAATCCATCTCAAATTTATTATTATAATTTGCGTACTAAATGTAATTCTAATATTAAAACTTATTTAAAAAATCTGTGCAGGTAATTCTAAAAATTAGCAAATATCTAATTCTAAAACTAATTCTTATGCTAAAGGAATCTCTAAATAACAGCGAGTGCAACTAATCTAATTATTCTTCTCTAACTCTTATTGCAATACCGATTCTAATTATTGCTAACCTGATTATTATGATGGAATAAGGAATGCTATAAATGATACCGTTTGATTGGTATTTGAAGAAATATTACTGCCAAAATCTAATAAATAGTCGCTCACACTTCAATTTGCTACCAGTTGGATGTCGGACGTGGGACGGAGCGGATCTAATTTTAACTCTCGGTTTTAGAATATTCATGAGGTAAGTAATTAAATATTTTTATATTCCAATTGTTAATTTAATTTTAAAGTGAAATGTAGTTACTGCAACTTTTTAAAATTTAATTTTAAATCTTTAAATTGCTTATGCATTATTAAAGTTAGTTTAGGTTGCAAAATCTAATTCTGTTATTTAAACCTATTCTGAAAGGCTAGACAGTGAATTCACATAATTAGCAGATCCCTAATTATAAATGTAATATTATTCTAAAAGAAACTCATCCAATTTTTTATCTCCAATTTATATTCCAGTGCCATTATGATTACCACTAGTTATTCTAATTCCAAGTACTTAATGTCAACGTTTGTTACTAGCTACTGCTAATTCTAATACTAAAGCTAATATCTTGCAGAAGGAAAATTTCCATTCTGAATTAGTAAACTATTATTCTAAATCTTAATCTAAAACGTTTGATTTGTATTTAGAAAAAGGAATTTTGTAAAAATATAATAAATAGTCGCTTAAAAATCAGCAATGTTGATTTGTAAATTATAAAACTAACTTTTGATTTAAAATCAATTATATATTTTCACAGGTGGTACAGAAATCGGAGATAAATCAGATTCCCAAACGAGCACAGTGCAAGGAAAGTAGTTTTATTTATTTTATTATTATTTAGAATTAGAAAAAGAATTATTTGCTTAACCTAAAGTTTGTTAGCTAGATTATAAAGGCAATAAATAATGTTCGTAAATATGAATAAGGATTCGCCACATTCATAGAAATAGTTTTAGATTAGGAATACACTAACAAAAAAAATCCGGAATAAAAGCATAAAAAACTTTCAAACACATAACGGCTTTAGATGTAAGGTTGTAAATGGAGGTATCGACAAACTATACGCCCCATTTAAAGAAAATTGTTTTTAATTTTTGATTTGTAGATTGGTGAGCTTCAAATTTATTGCGTATATCTATCCTGAAGACGTTACCGAGCTGCCCAAACTAGGATTAGACTGACATCGGATTTTTGCTCGGCTCATGGTGAGTGACTTGTGTATATTTATATTTAAGTCCTTTGCACATGGTAATGTTGTTGTCATTTTGTGTATTGTATTATTGTGTACTAAAATAGTGGCTTTGTTGCTTGTATTTGTTTTGTACAAATATAATTTGAAGGTCTAGAATCAATAACTAAACAAACTAAAGTTAGGGCATGAGTGGAAACCCTAATAGTGTTAGTGGTGCCATAGTTGAACTCTGCCAGTGCGGAAGTAAGTATATCCGTGAAGGAGGAAGCATGGTGAAAGTCATGGCGGCTACAACTGGATTGTGCGGATTGGCTCTTTGCGGAATGTATCTTTACAGTAAGTTACAAGAAAAAAGAATAGAAATAATGACTCAAGAACTTTCTCGGAAAGATGAGGAAATTAAGCATCATATATCTGAGAAAATGTTGGAGAAAAAGCAAATGGAAGAAATTAGACTTTTGGAGAAAAAGCAAAATGACGAACACCTTATGTTGGAAAAAAAGCAAATGGCGGAAGAAAAAAAGCAAATGGAAGAAAGTTTTCTCGCCGAAAAGCATTATTGGCTAAAAGAGCGGAAAATATTAAACGACAGCCACTTGGAATCGATAAAAGTTTACCAAACGCGTACTGCTCACTTAGAGACTTTGACTCTCTCCATCAACCGACAATAAACTGAACTTTACTTTGCATCAGTACAAATTCAATTAAATGACCTTTGTGCGCATTTCTTACTGTCCGTATTTCTTAATGCTCATTTCAAAGCTTTAAATGTTTCCTTCAATCGACAATATACCGAAGTTTACTTAAAAACTGAATCAGTACAAATTAAATTAAATGATCTGTGTGCACATTATACTATTAGTTAAGTTAAATTTAATCCAAACTTTAGCTCTGTGACAAGTAAAATGTTATTGTGGTTTGGTGAAAATGTCACAAAAATATTTAGCGCCCAATTGCAGCTCAAACTATTATGTATTCAGAGAATCAATTTTTACATTTTAGTTAATTTGTTTAAGTATTTAGAATGTAAATCAATAATTTGTTTTATTAAATTGTCTATACTCATTTAATCACAATGACATCTATTGCACATGTAATTTCGCTACTAATAACCTTTTGAAATCACTACTTCATATTTGCGAAGATCTTGGTGATTTTTTAAATGAAAGAAAAACAACACAAAAATAAAATAGTGTTAGCAGCAATCAATGGAAAAAGATTTAACACATGAATTGTAGCTTTTATTTAGTCCAATTATATGTTTATCCGTCCAATAAAATCGATTGATACCTTTTTTGATCTAAAAATTGTTGCATAGTGAATTTAATTCGGCATTTTAAGGTTTTAAAGTTTCCAATACTGTTCAAGTTTCCACTTTGGTACTTTATTTTCTGTTAACTGGTTACCAAAATTAAACTATTATTATCTTAATTATTATAATCGCAAATATCGTATCCACATACACATCATTATTATCTCATACTCACATTGCTCACATAAGGTTAGGTGGCTAAATCTAATTCTAATACTAAACACTATTTTAATAGTCTAGACAGTGAATTTATTTTACCCTAACTAAATAATTCTGAATACGCTTATTCTAATTGCATTGCTAAATCTAATTCCAATACCAATTCTAAATATTTTACTGCATAATGAAACTAAGTCAAAACTAGTTTATTTGAATTCCAGCGCTAAATCTAATTCCAATTGTTTATTGATCGAGTGTACATTTGTTATTATCTGCTGCTAATTTTAAAACTAATTCTTATTCTAAAATAAACTGGAACTTTCCAAATAGGTTTTTTTATAGAAAGGTAGAACTCATTTTAATTAATTTTATTCTAATTCCAGTGATTAATCTAATTCCAAAACAAATTGCAATCCTTTTACGGGAAGGTTAGTTTCAGTTACATTTAGTGTATTTTAATTCTAGTGCTAAATCTACCTCCAATTTTTTATTGGTCGCGTAAACCTATTTGTTATGAGAACGGGCAATAATGATTTAGTAAATATAAAACGAATTAGCAAAGCTATATACATAACGATAATTAAAATGTTGTTTTTTTCCAGAAATATTTATGGAAACATGAAGACTTTTGTTACTAATGATCGAGTTTATCATACTTTGGATACCATTCAAAGCGAAAGTACACGCAGCGATGACACAACCAGTTTATATAACTTGTATGCAATAGTTACTGCTGTTGAGAAGGTCAGTCTGTTTTACATTGAACATAATTTCTATGCACACAAAGAAAAATTATTTCATATTTTAATATAAGTATTGTATACTTCATTTTCCAGCAGCCTCAAAACCATTGGCAACAAATCGTTTGCTGCGACGAAACGTGTCGGGATCTTAAATGCATGATTGAATATGTTCCTGGTGAAATAATAGGACCACCTTTATACAAGGGCGATATAATCAGAATGCACAATGTCAAGGTATGCCCCCCAGTTTGAATTACATTTGAAAGAAATTATCGATGTAGTATATGTACAAGTATTTACTTGTTTCAACAGATTACGGTTTCGGGAAATGGAAGCCAAGTGCTTACTAATTGTCATGCAAATTATTCTATTTGGGCTGTTTTTGATACGAAGAAAATAATGTGCACTGCCAGTCGGGATACCGTTCAATACAGTAGTACGCAAAATAACACTTTTAGATAATAATTTCAATCCAGTCATTTCGTAATTATACCATAATTTTTATAGGCTAAGACCAAACCAGAATTTTGTCGCTATCTCAGTGGGGTCTTGACCAAGCTGATATTAAACCTATAATGACACAAAATAATAACCTGAAACAAGAACGTGAAATCATGATGCATTTGCCTAAAGAACATACAGATGCCACGAATGAAAAATGGTTTGAACTTAGTCCATTGGTTCAAATTCTTTCGGAAACACCTATAAATCAATTTGATTTAGAACCACAACACAGTTTTGATTATGGTGATGACTTCATTTCAAAGTATTGGTAGTTTGATTTTTAATAATTTTACAAATATATATACTATTTTAGTCTAGAAAATAAAATAAAATAATCAAACCTTATGTTACAGTGAATAATTGGTAATCATAATGTTATTTGCAAACCTGTAAATGAAATGCAATAAACCAACCACCATTAGAACTTAATAGAATATAGTTATGCTGTACTACATTTATGGAATCTGTATAATAAAAATAAACTCAAGTTAAAACTTAAACTAATAAAAATTTCATGATTATTTGTCCTAACAAATACTGAAGCAAACAATAAATACACCTTTCACATTAAATTTTAGAATAATAATTAGCATTAGAAAATACTGTTTCGTGAAGCATATAGTTCTGCCAATCAAAAATTAAACAAATATTTTGACCTACTTTCATATTCAGTTTCAGAATAAAAATTGGAATTAGACTATTACTAAAGCTTAATATTTGTTTCTGAATACGCATTAATCAACCAACATCAAAGGAATAGAATTAATTTCTTATTTAGTTTTAGAATAAGATTTAGAATTACCATTTAGTGAAACAATGTGGGATGGTACATTTGGTTTCTGCATACGCATTGGGCTACCAATAAAATAAGAAAAAAATATTTTCACATACTTTTTTATGCATTTTTGGAATAAGAATTGGAATTATTTTGTTACTAAACACTACTATTTGTTTCTGATACGCTTTGGTCTACCAATACCAAACGGAAAGAATAATTTGATTATTTAGTTTTAGATTAAGAATTGGAATTAGACTGTTACTAAAGCTTAATATTTATTTCTGAATATGCATTGGTCTACCAATCTCAAAAGGAAAGAATAACATTTGTATTTAGTTTTAGAATAAGATTGGGAATTAACAATTGCTAAAACAGTGTGGGCTGGTACATTTAATTTCTGCATACGCATTGGGCTACCAATCCCAAACGGAAACAATATATTTCTTATTTAGTTTTAGAGTAAGATTTGGAATTAGCATTTACTAAAATGCAATGTGCGCATTTGATATTTGTTTTTAGAAAAAGCATTTTCCTTCCATCAACGATTAAATAAAATGCTTCACTTATACTTAAGGCAGTTTGAGAATATAAAAGCCAGGAGGTATTTCTTTCCTAAGCAGAATTAGTATTTTATTAGGAATTTGCAAGTACCAAAGTGAAAACCAATGTTTCGTTGTGTGCCTTTTACAGTTGGGTGCCTAGTACATTTCAAAAATCACAAACGCGTTTTATCATGAAGTGTTAGCAGTTGCGCACCTTGTGCTTCGAGCTATTTTAACTAAATTACCTCATATCGGATGGAAAATACGTGTCTAGCGTATGATATATAGGTGGCAAACTTATCATTTTAACTCATTCCATTGGCAGACTTCATCAACTTCAGATGTTGAGCTCTGTAAAGTTATATTTAAAAAGTAAATTCGACAAATAAATAGCTGTAGCTAAGAATAAATGGTCTATAGAAAAGGTGAGTTAAACTAACATTTCTTCAATTATTATTTCATTGCAATTAAATTAAGTGTAAGAATTAAATTAGTCTTTCATTTTTTAATAACTGTAAGTAAGTTCGTTAAATCAATAGAAAGGTTGCTTATTGTTACTGCAGGGTGTTTGGAGTCTCTTATTTAAATTATCTCTTCTCCAATTTTGAACATGGAAAGGATGACGCAGCTAAAGGTAATGTGCAATTTTGTTACTGTAAAACGTAATTTTAATAGCCATTTTCACGTTATGTTTGCTCAAAACGATCACCGTAAATAATGTTACTAAATAAAAATTGGCCTATAGGACAATTCCAACGTGGAAGTATTAAACATATGGACTGCTGCTAAAAATCCATTGGATATTGACCTGGTACGGAAACTTTTAATTGACTAGTTTTTAAAATGACAAATTATACATTTATATGGCAGGCTGTAGATAAACTTACCTAAGTTTCGAAAACTTTTAGATTGTGGAGATTATTCTAAAATATTTGGACTTTGACGCTGTAAAAAGTTGCAGACTGGTGAACTCTACATTCAAGAATGTAGCAAATAAAATTTTGAAAAACTGGGCAACATGTGTTCTTGGGAACCCGGATTGTATATGCAGTTCCAAGGCGAGAGCTAACCATAAGTCAACGTTTCAGGATTTTGTCCCTACTAAATATGCAATAAGATGTTTTCATAGCTGCTTCTGCATTTGGACAATTGAAGCGGTTTGTTCTCTTTTAAATAATTATTGGCCATATATAAAACAATTATCAATTGACGGATTATTTATGTACACACAAACAAAAGCTCTGCTACTTACAAACAATGCGAGCTTAATAACGGAGATATGCATAAATTCAAATTTTCCTATTATTATTTTCATGGAACATTTGAAATATATTCAAGTTCTAGATCTTGCCTCCAACTGCACTGTTAGGGTGACAAACGATTGTATCAAACGGAGCCCAACTAAATTAGTACTGTCAGATACGAAAATAATTCGTCATGGAAACAACGATACAGTGTTGATTAACGATATATTTGACTTCTCAAAACTTAAAGTATTGCGTTTAAAATATACAAGTAGGTTAGTAAAAATAGAATTAATTGGGGCAATCAAATTGGACTATGCGTTGATAAAAGGAGTAGTGATTATTGGTTGTAATATGGATTGGGAATTCGGAAAACTGTGTCTAAATTGGTCTGAAGAAATTTACAGACATTTAAACCTTAGCCTTGTTAATGTTAAAACGTTAAGTGCTATAGCAAAGTTTAGACAATTAAATCTTCTCCCAAAACGAGTTAAAAATTTGTCACTAACCTTGCTCACAAACAATGAAATGGTGGTTCATATTGAGAAAAATCTTTTTCCTTATTTACAAAGTCTTATGTTCAATTGTGAAAACGCTAACGCATTTAGTTGTATTTTTGAAAAATATTCAGATGGCTTACTGCAGCTGCAACTATTTAAATATCCCGTTACACTAATGTGCTTTCCACATTCTTTAAACAAAATTATGTTGAAAGAGAATGGAGAAGTAAATTGTCAAACATTGTTGAAGGTTGACACTTTAGTTTTGGATCATTACACATATTCAAACGCGATGAAAATTTTGAGCATTATTCACCCCACCAATCTGATTTTTAATTCCTCGACATTCTTTGATTCTAAAGAGGAAATTAACATTACGGTTTCGGGATATTTATATTATGGTCCAATATATGAGGGAGGAGCAAAACCTTTGTTTTTTCAAAAGTTAAATGGGTCTGATGTAACAATATCTGAAGATAGATTCAAAATAATGTCAAGAAACTTGTTTAGCACAAAAAATGAATAAGTGAAATATCATTTAATTTGGTCTTAATAAATATAGCTTTTGTCAATTGATTGTATATTGGTTTTCGATTGTAATTAAATGATAAATATCTGTAATAATTTGATACAATGAAGTAATAAATCTACATAACTATTGATTTACATACTATGGTTAAAATTTCAAGTTTGATTCTCTGCTGCCAGTTTTAATATGAATTTTGCATATTGTGTTATTGTCCAATGACTAAAAACAGATAGTGGTGAAACATTTATTTTGAACATGTACCATCGATTACCAGAATAATGTTTAAATACCAATCATTTCAAAAATTACTAAATTACTCTTGCATATTGTAGTATTGTCTAATGTCTAAAAACATATGGTGCCGAAATATTTAATTTTGAAATACACAATGAATTGGCTGATTAATATAAAAATGCAGGCATAATATCATACGTTTCATTGGTTCCGGCTAGGTTTAAGCTTCTTGTGTATTTCTCTCGCGATGTAGTTCATTTTAATCACACGTAGCCTATCCACATATTATCATCTCATACACAGTGCGTGAATAAAGTTAGGTTGGGTTACCTTAAACTAATTCTAATTTTAAAATTTATTCTCAACGTCTGGACAGTGAATTAGCAGCTCCATAACTTAAAAATAATTCTTATTCCATTATTAGCTCTAGTTATAATTCATTATGAATTTGTTTATTCTCATTATTGTGCTAATTCTAATTCCAATTGTTGAATGTTCGAGTGAATATTTATTATAATCTGCTGCTAATTTTAATACCTAATCTAATTCCAATTATTTATTGTTCAACTGAAAATTGGTTATTATGTCCTGCTAATTCTAAAACTAAAGCTATTATCTTGCAATAAGAGTAAATTCTAGTCTGAATTACAACACTTATTCTAAACCAAAACTAAAACTAATCTATTCATCAGCCATCTTACAACTGTATGAGATCATCAATCTCAATCCAACACTGCCTGCTACAGCTAACCTGATTTCTGTGATTCATTGAGAAGCAATAAATTATACTTGACGGGTCTTTGGCACAGTATGAATTGTGGTTTGACGTGTATTCGGAAATGGGTATCGAATAAATAGGCAAACACATTTCAATTTGTTGCCAGTTGGTTGAAGGTCGCGGAAGCGTGCTGATGTATTAATTACAATTGTACCTTGCAGAACATTTTTGCTGTAGACTTTGAATACATGAGGTAAGTTAGTAATTATTATTATATTCTTCTCTAAAAGGAGGTATTAAAATGTTGCTAAATCTAATTCCAATTTCAATTCCAATTCTTTTACTGTAAGGTGAAACTCAGTCAGAACTAGTTTATTTTAATTCTGTTGCTAAATAAAATTCCAATTTTTTATTGTTCGTGTGAACATTTATTATTAATTAGTGTTATTTCTAAAACTAAATCTAATATCTATCAAAATAGTATATCCTGAGCTATATTTTCTGTTGAGGTGGTTTTGACTCGTTACAATAGTTTTTTGGTATAATAAATGTTTTGTAATGTTACTGTAGTTTTTGGACCTTTGATTTGTAATATGGAACGATTGACCCAGCTGAAGGTAATGTGTAATTTTGTTAGTGTAAAATGTAATTGTAATTTTCACGCTTAAAACGCTCACTGAAAATAACGTTTCTAAATACAAATTTGTACATAGGACATTTCCAACGGTGAAGGTCTTAACTTACGGACTGCTGCTATAAATATAGACTTGGTATGGGAATTGTTATTTTGCCAGTTTTATAAATATGACAGATAAGGCAGTCAATTGATTTAAGTTTCGAAACCTTTTAGATTTTTGAGATTATTATAAAATATTTGGAGTTTGACGCTGTAAAAAGTTGCAGACTGGTTAACTCGACATTCAAGAATGTAGCAAATAAAGTGCTGAAAAACTGGGCAACATGTGTTCTTGGGAACCCGGATTGTATATGCAGTTCCAAGTCCAGAGGTGACAATAAACCAACGTTTGAGGATTTTGTCCCCGCTAAATACGCAATAAGATGTATACATAGTTGCTTCTGTATTTGGACAATTGAATCGGTTTGTTCTCTTTTAAATAACTATTGGCCCTTTATAAAGCAATTATCAATTGGCGTAATATTTATGTACACACCAAGAAAATCTCTGATACTTACAAACAATGGGAGCGTAGTAACTGACATTTGCATCAAAGCTAACTTTCCTATTATAATTCTCACGGAACATTTGAAATGCATACAGTCCATAAATCTTTCCTCAAACTGTACTATTAAGGTGACAAACGATTGCAGTAAACGAAGCCCAACCAAAATAATATTGTCAGATACGAAACTTATATTCAATGGTAACAGTAATGCTGTATTGATTAACGATATATTTGATTTCTCTAAACTAAAACTGCTGACTTTAGAATACAAACATATATTGATAAAAATAGAATTAATTGGGGCAATCAAATTGGACTATGCGTTGATAAAAGGAGTAGTGATTATTGGTTGTAATATGGATTGGGAATTCGGTAAACTGTATCTAAATTGGTCTGAACAAATGTACAAACATTTAAACTTTAGCAATGTTAACGTTGAATCGTTACATTCTATTGCAAAGGTTAGCCAATTAAATCTTTTTCCAAAAAGAGTTAAAAACTTGTCACTAACCTTGCTCGCCAACAATGAAACGCTGATTCAATTTCTGCAAAACTTATTTCCCTATTTACAAAGTCTTAATCTAAATTGTGAAAACACGCATGAATTTAGTTGTATTTTTGGAAAATATGCAAATACTCTAGAGCGGCTTCAATTAGGTAGGCATCTTGTGACAATAGAAAGCTTTTTAATTTCTCTAAAAAAAGTTATTTTGAAAGAAAATGGAGAAGCAAACAGTCCTTCATTTTTAAAGGTTGAAACTTTAGTATTGGATCAATACACATATTCAAACGCCTTGAAGATTTTGAGCATTGTTCACCCTACAAATCTGGTTTTTAATTCCTCGACATTCTTTGATTCCAAAGAGGAAATTAACATTAAAGTTTCCGGATATTTATACTATGGTCCAATATATAAGGGAGGAGCAAAACCCTTTTATTTTCAAAAGTTAAATGGGTCTGACGTGGAAATATCTGAAGGTAGTTTCAAATTAATGTCAAGAAACTTGTTTAGCAATTGATTTGTATTCGATTGTAGTAAAACGATAAATATCTGTAATAATTTGCCACAATGAAATAATAAATCTACAACTATTGATTTGGATACTACAACTCAAATTCCAAGTTTGATTCCCTGCTGCCAATTTTCATACGTACGTATGTGTTGTATTTTAGATGGCAGTTTTAGAATAAGTTTTAGATGAATAAGAATAAGATGTAAATATGCACATTAAGTTTTTAAAAAGGAATTGGAATTCAAATTCAATACGACCAATTTATAATTTTCACAGATTTAAAATTCATTTTAGAATTAGGTTCTTAAAATGTGTCCATCCAAGTATTTAGTCAAGTCTATTTAGATCAAGACGCAGTATTTGTAAAAGGATTTCAGCTAATCGCCTATTGAAGTGTGTCGGCACAACTAAATCGTAGATAGAAATTTAATAACCATGCAACTAAAATATAAAGTGTGGTTCAAAAATTGGCAAATTTTACTGAATATTTTAAAAATATGGTACGTTTAGTTTTAGATGGGGACGAAATATTTATTGATTAATAAAAAGGATGGGCAGATTATTGTTTAAATATCAATGAGCAAAATTTTTTAGAAGTTATTCGTGCCCACTTCTTACATTGTCTATTCTCTAAGGACGCATGGTGTCGAAATATTTATTTTTGACCATCAATTGGCAGATGAATGTTTAAATTACAATCATTTCAAATAATGCTAAATGAAGGTTGCATATTGTAGTATTGTCCAATGGCTCATATAGCATGGTGCCGAAATGTTAATTTTTTATGAACTTATTTTAAAAGTCTGGTCAGTGAATACTCAAAATTAGCAGTTTCCTTATTTTTGAACTAATTCTTATTCTAAAATTAACTCGAAATATCACCAAACGAAACTCATCCAAATATTCATCTCTAATTTCAATTCTACCTCTTTTATTGCTAATTACAAGACATTCTAAATTCAATTAATCTAATTGGAATGACAAATCTATTTCTAATACCAATTCTATTTGTTTTACTGCAAAGGGAAACTCAATCAAAACTACTTTATTCTAATTCTAGTGCTAAATCTAATTTAACAATCAGCTATAACAACTAAACTAAATCTAAACTAAATCTAATATAACTAACTAAAACTAAGAAACATGCACAAACATTCCCAGGATGCATCGCGCTCATCGACAACATTTATGTCAATGTGCTAATCTCAAATGTAATATTACAAGTGTCCAGCTCAATAAATCGCGCATTCGGTCGGCAAACCTGACTAAAGAGACATCGAAACGCAGCTAACCTAAGTGAAGACTTTAGGTTTATTGACATCCACTAAAACATAAGTCTCAATTATTATCAATCAAGTCAATATTTGGTTTTAGATTAAGTTTTAGATTAAGTCTGAAATTAATATTGGCAATGAAAATCATGTGTTATAGTGTTTAGCGGAGGTATAGTTTCGTGGAATTTTTTGGCTATTACTGGCTAATTTATTATTAATTTACTAATTCTTATATATATTTAACATATATAATTAGCCATAAACAGATGAATTTAGAATTAGACAGAATCGTTATTAGATTTAAAATTAGAATTGGATGATAAAATATTGTACTACAATTCCCTCGGCCGTCAAGTCGCAAAGTTTGACTTATATTGAATTTTAAAATATCCAATATTAAAACTAATTCTAATTCTTTCTCTGCAAGGTGGAAGTCAATCTCAATTTTATTATAATTTGCGTAATAAATCTAATTCTAATACTAAAACTTATTTAAAAAATCTGGGCAGCTAATTCTCAAAATTAGCAAATATCTAATTCT
>JAQFYB010005132.1:0-14693 GCA_034694085.1 Pogonognathellus longicornis | reverse complement strand
TTCAAACCTAAAATTTTCCTTCCTTCAAACTCAAATCCCGTGACGCGGTGTTCATATCCTATCAGAAACTCACCATATCCACAAAGTGGGTCTGTTCCTGACTTATTCTAGTAGTACACTACACTAATACTGCAGATATTTGCAGCTTATTGTGGAGTGTATATAAATCTATATGTATTTGACTGATGTATATTTCTGTTTGAGTACTGCACTGTTTTGTTGACGTATTTTTTACATACAATGCCTAAACTATCTGTGTCCACTTTACTTGTTATTTGTCCTCCAGACAAACTAAAATAGATGGACGTTGTCAAGTTCCATTCCATTCCTACAAATTGTATTCATGATGGTGGACTGGACATTTGGGTCTGTTAGTGATACTTAACGATAAATCAAACAGTAAGTAAGGTACGGAAAACAAAGTTGACTGGACCATTAGCATATGAGAAATTGATGACTCCCTCGACTTAAGAAATTCTGCTAGTAGTGAATATGAATACTACTCTGTTTTCGGTGTATATATCGTCTCATGACTTGAAGAGTTCTTTCCGGAACATAAAATTGCTTGTGTGTGAAATATTATTTTCCCGGCAGCAGTTTGTCTCTAATGGGACAATACAGTATTTTGTAGGTATATCTTCTTTTTATATAATATTCTGTACAAACATGTACTACGATTTATCTAAATAGTATTATTATGATACTTTTATTCATGCTACACTTATAAAAATATAACATGTGTCAAAATCTGCCCGGTCTGTCGTGTATTACGAGTATAACCTAATAAACATGAAGATTACGGTAAAAATCTGTGATGCTAGTACATAGCATTATCCCTTATAATATTTACACTGATGAAAGTGTTAAGGAATAGATCATTATTTGCTTGTAATGCTGTATACAAAAAAGGAGCAACACAGACTACAGACTCCATTATACTGAACACTTGACAGTTTGTATAACATGTAGTCATCCGCAACTGTTTTCGTGTAAAAGTAATGCTTACATTAATGTAAAACATTGAAGATGAGCATTGAACGTGAAATAATATTTAAGTAACTTATTCTTTGGGAAGAAGCTGTAGATCGATCTTCATTCGCAGGGGGTTGAAGAATATATATTCTACAAAGTGAAAAGGGCGACAAGGGCTCTTTTCGCATCCATCTTAGTCAATGACGTCTCCGCTCCATTTCACTTGCCATTCAGACACCTACTCACCCGATGCCCAATATCGAATATTCCGTCTAGAGTCCTTTCCACATATGTTGGTCCATAAAACTCGTGTCAGTAAATACATCAGCTTGTAATGAGTCTTCAGTCGAACACATCTTTTATACGAAACCTCCAAAAGGAACTAAAGAACATAATGATTCTTTCTAAGAATTCTAACTAGTACCCTTATTTTTATCTCAACATAGCTCTTTATATACAGTACCGTCCTACCTTCATGAAAACAGATAGGGTACTTATACCATAGTGAGTAGCTTATACTGCAATATGCTTTGCAACACTAGTATCTACGTTTACTTATCAAACTTTATACATAATTATACATAATAAGTATCTAATAAAATAATTGCTCTTTAAGTCTTCACGCACACATTGTTATAAATTACATACTACCGCAATATTGGTAACCGAGGCCTACCACACCAACAACCCAGCGACATCACCAACCCGGCTACATTACCAACCTCCATATTCAAAGTATACAACACCAACCCGTTTGGTGTAAATGAGTAAGGCGATATTACTCTCCCGTTATGCTATTAGTAATGTGTACGTCATTGTAGTAGAGAATAACAAAACAATAACTACAGAGTAGAATTAAAGAAAACGATTTGTACATATTTAAATTAAAATGCAATTAGAATCATTATAATTATTAAGCATTTGACTAGGATGATGTCTGAATGATTTGAGGATTTCAGATCGTTTACGTTTTAGCTGTGTGATGAACGCCCTCGTTATAATTGTATAGATTTCAGATTAGGAATGTACAATAATATATTATTGCTCTACATTACGTATTTATGACCTACTGCATGGTTGACGAGAAAATCAAAGGACTGCGTTTGTATAGTTTAGTGGATGACAGATATTGTAACTGATTAGTACGTAAGGTGGTGATAGCAAAAGTTAGAATGAACGGTTATCTTATCTTTACTCGAATCGGAGAAATCATCATCATTTCCTTTTCGCTATCTCTCTATTTCCATGTAGCACCCTATTTACTCTCTTACTATTTATATCTGCTCTTGCTACCATTCTCCAGCAACCGAAGTCAAACTCATTGTCGTTATGGATTGTGCATTACAGCTCCCCTTGCCTGTGAAACACTCTCTTAGCACATCTTGAAGGATTTAGGACTTTACTTCCTCCATCTCATTTCCCATTCTCTCCTTGTGCATCAGACAGATCCAAATCTGACAACCAATTCAATCGTGAAAGTCCAAAAGCAAATACATCCACGTCAACTTGAGCTGTCATGTCAAATGCTTATACTACTCAACCAAGTACTCTGATCTTTTTGTTAGTGTGTAAGTAACTACTTTTATATGTACCTTCATGCACGGAAGATTCCCCTCCCTCATCCTGGCCCTTCTTATCGACATCGTGTAAACTACAGCAGAGATGATGAAATGAACTGACCAACAGCATCTGAAAACATTTCACAGCAGCAAATAAGTAGTATACATCTAACACAGAGCACACTCTTCATGTCAATCTCAAGTGAAATCAATATGTAGTATTTTCGTATAACACTCATTTTGTGTATCTCTTCTCAACGTATTTACTCCATTTATTTACACACAAACTTTCTTTCGTTCATAAGGTGAACTGAAAAGAACTTTCCAAAATGTTATTACACTTCTACAGATAGAAAGAAGTAACTTATTGCTAGTTCAATTTTTCGATACACAGTGCATACTAAGTAGGCACTGTGATTTAAAATATAGTCGAAAAATTGAACTTAGCAATCAGTATACGTTAAAACTTTTTTAAGATGGGTCTTATGAAAATATTTATTTAGGATGAAACGATCTTCTGGAAATCTATGATTATTATTTTACTATATAGGTACCTATAGGTATGTAGAAAACGAAGATCATAAAACGAAATGTAATGATTAGTATTAGACATTAGTGATTCTAGGTAAGTACTAATGTAGCAAAGTAGTTTTAGTAGTATTAGCTAGTGCCAATAATAAGTGAGAGAATCTTTAGGACACAACCTTCTATAATTTTAATGGGGGGCTATCTGTAGAATTCCATTATTGTTGCTCTTGAACGGGTGACTAGAACTGTAAGGTTGAAAAGGAAGGAAAGCGATGGCTCATTTCCTGCTCTACTTTGGCTGCTAATGCTTGAGTCTGTCGTGCCTGGCATTGCATATATATCAAGAAGAGGAATAACTCTCTATACACGATTGCCTGTAGAAGTTACATTGAAGCAGAATGGGACTCAATATACATTTTTCCAAAGTAAATGACTGGTGAGGCTTGACCAACGGATACGCTTCATCTACTGCTTGAACAAGTTCCCTCCTACTTTACTTTTAGTTCACATCTACTTGACCGGACTAGCATTCCAATCATACACATCATCATCATTATCATCAAGTCAAGCAAACCCAAATTCTACTATGAAGCAATTTTCAGTTCTGTTTCCATTCGGAGTAAAGAAGGTAGCGGTAGCAGTTACCATTTACCGTCATCAATTCAATAGTAGTTTCCATTCGGGTTTGTTTGGTTCTATTTGTATTTGTGGTAACCACCACAATATATTTAGAGGTAGGTATAACATAATAAACTACATAACATAGTAGGTACCTCGGTAGAAAGGTACTAGGTATATAAATAGTTACATGTACAATTTAGTGTAAGTATAGGATGCGAATAGTCAGAAAATAGGATGAGTTGAGTCAAAGAATCTTTGATCTGATCGCAGAGTTTATTTTGACGTTCTATTTCCTCCCACTACCCTTTGTGATAGATACCTACGTAATGCACGTAAGTGTATTTTCCAAATTACAGAGTCGAGTTGATAGATAAAGCAGTCATTAGTTAGTATTGCTTTGCTCCTTCCGTAATGCTGTCGATGTCGACCCTGCTCTCAGAACCAGAGACTTGGCCTAGGTTGAGAAAAAAGAGCGAAGATTTGTTATTTTATGTTATGTTGTAAGTATCCCCATTAGCTTTCTGTGAGACGAGGAAGAAAGAAAGAAAGGAAAATAAGCCAAAGGAATTTTGACTTTCTTCACAACGTTAGTTAAGCATGCTTTTTTTCTTTCTTTCTTTCCAGGGTCCCGTATCAGTATACCTACCTACCCCTATACCTATAGTGCAAATACCTACTACACCACTATGTACTACTACTACTTTCGTTTCATGAGAGAAAAGGAAAAATTGCTTTAGTGGGTAATGAAATGTAGTAATGCAATGTAATCAACGTAGTAATGCAATGTAACGTAACATAATGTAATGTCCTTCGTGTCCCAGTTTTCTTTCTCTTTTGTCGACAGTCTAACTCATTCTTGTCGATACGGGGACCAAGATGAATGATATTGTTATGATATGTATCTAAGAATTCTTCGAATAGATTCACTTGACTCAATTACAATTAATACTATGATTGTACCCAGGACCAGGAGCTGCAATGAAAGTATATACTATACCTGTAAATACCTAAAAATGAACTGTCTAGAATTTCTCATGGGTTATTGTTAAGTACATCATTAGTCGTAAAATTAATCATGAAGAAAGAATGCGTCTGGCTATCTGATTTACTAGCAGTAGAATTTTCTATTTGCAAAGAATTAAATTGAAATGTGTGCAAATATTTAATTTTGCATACCTACCTAGCTCAAAATAACATTTTTCGCCGTATTTTGCAAGGTACAGATAGATATAAGTTGTTAAGTATTTTATGCAAATCTAAAGATGAAAAAGTCGTTTTTGTTGCAAATCCTATGCTTAATGTGAATATTTCGGGTAAACGAACCGTACAGTATGCAAACATGAGAAAGGAGGATCAGCCACCAATCCTGAAAGACAATGCTTCAAGCAAATGAGATCATTTATAATTCTGTGGTTATATTTTCCTGTTTTTATGCACACAGAAATACAATGGTTGAATGAAAGTTTGAGTCTTATTGTAGAACACTGAGTTTGCAACACTGTGCATGCGTAAACATTCGTTTAATCGCATTACGTATTCATTGATATCGTTCATTCATGCTGCAGTGCGACTTACATACATGTATTCACGTCTCTTTGTTAGTTACAATGGTTTTACTAACTGATTGTACTGTTTATGCATGGTTTACATGTATATTTAAAAGCTAACTGGATAATTGATAGTAGAAATCAACTTGCTCGTTCGATTCCTTTGGGTTGTGAAATTGGGATCTTGTGTGTGAGTACAAAACAGTGTAAATCAACTGTTGTGCTTGTTTCACGTTCTCTGCTAATCCAAGTAGCAAATTCATGTCCATTTCACTATATAGGTCTACATACAAAATAAATGTGATTCGTTCCTGTTCTTTTAGTAGCTATATTATACTTTACTACATACATAGTAAGTACACGTACTTTCACAAGCTTATATTTTGTACATAGTATTTTATATATCTTTTCCGTATGCCCTTACTCGGTGGTTCAACTTAAGATTCAGAGATCGATGATGGTGGTTACGTTTGTTATGGTAATATTGTAGTTCTACTGTGTAATTACAGAGAAAAGCCATTTTAGGCAGAACAAGAAAGTTAGCTGTTGTTCGTTAACAACAATTGGATTTTTATGCTCGGAATTAATTTTGTAATCGTACACAGGAGAATTTATTGTACGTGGGGGCACGAAGAGAGAAGAAATTTTTATTTCGGCTGTCATTCCAACTTCTCTTTACTTACCTAACACGACAAGCTACGATCATACAACTCCGAGCAGAATAACAACAAGTGCCAAATTATAGGTTAGCCGAATTCTCTGGGAATGGCAGATGCTAATCTTCTCCTTACTTCATGGTGTACTTACGCTTTGATTGTACCAATACATCTCTCACTTTTCCAAGCTACTTTATACTTGCCTCCATGCGTGCGATTTATAACACTTTCGCAACTAAGCACATTAATGAAAGCAATATTTGCAAACTGGGTATTTTTACAGCAGTGGCCTTCTGAATTTAGCTGTTGTGCTTCTGACGCTTACAAATTCTAAATGAACGCCCGACTTGCCAATTTATTTTGCACGTATGTACTTACGTACGTATATGTACATTGCAGTATTGCAATTCTAATTTCGCATATGGAAGTAGGCGAGCGTAGTAGTGCGGTATCTAATGACTGCAGTGTGTTAAGTGCCTAGCTTATTATTATGTAACTCATTGATAACGTAATGGACATGGTTCCATATGAAAATTATTATGATTACGTATGCTAATAGAATAATCATACGAATGTTGTTGTGATTCATATCTTTCTTGAATAAATAACAGAGTACAGCGAACATTACAGAGATTTATGTGCGGAAGGACGTGATGCACAGAATTTGATATTTCTATAGCATAATATATTAGCATGGTTGATGGTTCTAGGTATGTGCATTTTATATGTAATACGTAATGCATCGTGGCGTAGTAGGTATAGTAAATAGCATTTGTTTGTGTAGTATGTGCCCACGGGAGATGTTTTGGACACTTTCACTAGTACCTAGTAAAAGTACTGTAGTAATAATTCAGAGCAAAGTAGGTATCATATGGTTTTGTGAATTTATTGTATTTATTTGCATAAAATAGCATTCATCATCTTTGACCGTTTTCATGGATAGTTAGCTGCTGTTCCTTTTCAGCAATACTACATTTTGTCCATAGACCGAAAGAAAGATAGCACATATCACACAAGAGAGCTAATGGGATACATTAGTAATATTCCTACAATACTGTAATATTACTCGACCAGGAGAGGCTAGTACATTATATAAAATCAAAAGTAGAACAGCAATGTTTTGGCAGACGGAAGAAGTAAGAATTTTGGCAAAGCTGAAATACTTACACTTACTACATAGTAGTAGAGCTCGTTAGATGTATAGAAATGTTGTATGTGTACAAAAGTAGAGTTTTGGTCTGGTCAAGATAAATAATACGATGATCGATTAGCGGATTCCATTCCAAATTCAGAATTTCCATATAAGCGAAAAGCTTGTTGGCTACTGGGTCACAGGAAATGAGAAACGCGTGCATAAAAAATCCACGGACGCCCACAGCAGAACTACGTTTGGATTTGGCATGCATGGATTATTTACTTTATTTTGGGTGCTTTCTCTCCTGGTGTGTAATTTAAATGTGCAAAGTGGTTCACAAATATATCTGATACGCCTGTTGTGCCAGGATTACTGTATTTTGGCCACAGTGGCTTTTGTTACTATATAATTTTGCATAGATATTAAAAAGAAGCTAAATACTGAATGTGTACATAACACCAACTACTCTCGTTTATATCTCTGTAGAGTATTTCGCTATTTGGCAAAGTATTGAAAGAGCTACGATTCAAGCCAATCTGATGTTGGTAGTTTTATTTTCGTGTGTTCATTTGTGACAGCATTAAGAATCAGCACTCAGATATATTGGGTAGTAGGAATTCTAGCGATTTGTCTTGTAAGCCAGTGCACAGATAACAAAACATGAGGCCGAAACGATTTGTAAGAATGAAAAATGTGGTCTAGTGGAAGTATGTAACTACCACTATCTCCATGTGTTAGAATACTACATACATTTCCTCTAATATAAGGCGGGGTAGGCTTTAGAAGATGCTTTTACATGTCCATGTTGTTCTAGTACCTACTCTCTATGCGTAGTACACATCTACAGTGGGATATATTGTATGTAAATGTAAAATACACACTTTAGGTACCTACATACTACTATACATAGGCATAGGATTCCGCTGGTGAATACTCAACTCGTTTCGTTATGTTTTCCCCTATTGCTAGACAAGACATTTATTCATGGATCTTGGAATCCCAATTGAGACTTTGGTTTGGTTTCCTTACCCGTTTGGGTTGGTGTTGGCGAAGAAATCCAACTGTTTCTTGTTGGTGGATGGGAAGTTGTGGGAAAATTTTATCCATTAAGTTAAGGTAGAGAGATACCTAGCTCGGAAACTCCAATTGATGGTTTCTCTTGTCTGCCACCCTATGAAAATTGGTTTTGATGCTGAGAAGGGTAAAAGTAAAAGTATCTGTAGACACAGAATAACTAAGACTCTGAAGATTTCTCATGAGTACGCGGATGAATGTCATGGACCGATAGAATTCCCACTTTGATGGCACTTGCCACTTAGTACTGACAATAATATCTCAGGGTGATATGACAGTAATAAATTGTAGCGTGTCCAAAATTTCATTTTATCTGTAGCCAACACAAGTTTTTTGTCGTGAGGTTTCAGTTCAGTTACGTTTGATAGCCAGTCCAATCCAGCCAAGGATAAGGTTATCTATTATCTATCATTTCTTATCGCACTGTTAGCTATTAGACCAAGGAATGTTAAGAAACATAACGACGACTACTACCACAACTTATGTGCTATATCATCATCCCTCTACACACAGATACTCCAATACTTTTTTTGTATTCAATTTGTTCTTATCACAGAGTATCATACTGTTTTGTACTGCATCATCCGCACGGAACATTGCAACTCACACTCCAAAACGCTACGTCAAGAATAAAATACGTATATTAAACTAAAGATGTTATTTTTCCCTTTCTTCGATCACGATATTTTGTTTGTAACGATCCTTGTCTTCTTGTCTGCTTCGAAATCGAATCTGTGTGTAGTAAAAACAGGATGCGGTGATAAACTGGAGGTCTCTATGTAATTAGTGGAATATTGTATTTTTATTGCGCAGTATGTTCATGTAATGAAGAAACCCAAAACTTGTCTATCTGCTGCTCTAAAAGACTGGTTTTAAACTAGCAGCTGACCAACTATTAATCTGTGAGCTGAGAAATGATTTGTGAGGAAAAGGTAGCACTTATCTTAGCTTGGGAATAATATTATACTACCCCGTGAGTTTCTCAAGAATTTCATTTTCGGTACCTTCTTCTAGAGAAGCTTTATGTGTACCTATTAGTGTTGTACATAATACATATACTTCATTAAATAATGATATGGTTGCCCATGTTCATGTAACACTGACACTTTAAGTCTTCGGCACTTTTGCTACCATACAGTAGTCGGTAACTACTAACGAATTCTGTGGATAGACTTAAGTTGGACTTCCATGCGGATTTTCGTGAAGGCTCTGCAAAAAGCGTTCTGAACTATTCTGTTCTGTTGCTACTAGGAATTGCTGATAAAACGCAATTACGATTTGCATATTAAGATAATGATGTGTAGTTAGATTAGAAAAGCAGTAGGTTTCCCATTTGCTACTGTCAGGATACAATCTTTGCCATGGTCTTTAGTATTCCTCTCAACTCGCCGTAATTATCAAGATAATTTCGCATTAATATTCACGAATTCACGTTGTAAATGTAGTGGAAGCTGTGTGTATTTCAGAACACACAGATCGGCATTAAGAAAGTAATTATCTTCTTTCTTTATTTCTTTTTAATGAACTATCGTGGCGGCTATGTATGTTGTAGTATGAACTGTGTGTGGCCTAACAATAATTCGACCTACTCTAAATTATTTACATCATATCAACTCGATGCAATAATATTATGTCAGTTTCTAAAGTGTAATACTTAGTATGTGAATTCATTTTGAGTTACAATTAATTACAACTCTTCAGATTATCCTACGTCTGCTTACCAATGATGAGAATTGCGAATTTTGTAAACCCTTTTTCATAAGGAAATGCACATCGAATGTTTATTCCATGTTTGGAAATTACTCCAGCTATCAAAAATTACTATCACACATATTTTCTTCATCCTTATTTTATGTAGGTAATTCTCTGGCACAAATTTGGGTAATTTAATGGTCAATCTGCTACGAAGAACCTTTGACGAAATAACATTAGATAAAATGTTTTATTCGACAAAACATTAAAACATTAAAACATTGATTAGGCAAGGCTGTATGGAGTATAGAAAAGGGGTATTTTCCCCCTCTTTCCGAGATCCGCAAAAAGAGGTATTTTACCTTAAAATTGAAAAAATTGCTACAAATATTGTAGCTTTAATACATTTTAGGTTGATTTTGCCAAACTTCAAATTTGTCGAACTATGTTCGATAGCAAATTCTTTTGAACCTCATATTGGGATTTTACCCTCCCGAAATGTAATCTTAATACAGCCATTGTTCTAGAGGACTAAACTGCATGTTAAGCCTGTAAAGGATGTAATCATATTATAATGCATTAATTTCGACTTGTGATGAACATTTTTTAGATCCTGCCTATCGAATAAACCAATAGAAAATTCCCTACGTTTGTGTTTAGAAATGCTGCGAAGGCATTTTCGCTTGTGTGATTTGAAACAGTAGTTAAATCTTGCTGCTCGACTTGTATTGTATTGTATTACTTTTACAGGAAGTGAAAATGATATCGATTTTGTTGGTTGGCTGTGAGATGAGAGTGAGTAGCTGTCACTTGTCAAGACTGTCTCACTTACTATACTTTTACACAGCTACAGATCGTAGTTTTATTTGGGTTGAGTTGCTAATCTGATTCTATTTCCCAGCCTACCAACAGAACAAAGTTCTAGAGTCCTTGTGAGTTTTTCGTGTATTCTCTGGTCGTATAGTCGTAGCGAAACAATTCCTTTGAATGATACAGAGCAAGACATGCAGTTGTCTCACTTAACCCTTCCCCTCTTCCTTCACACTCATTGATTTCCACATCAAGTGTTCATTTCGCTATCCTTCTCCCGTTTTTTCCCCCTTTCATTTAGTAGTGCAGCATAAAATCATTGTCATTACATGAAACACTGTGAAAAACTAATTCTACACTATGCGAGTATAATTCTACACTACATTCGACAGGATGGAATCTTTAGATTATTGTATTGCTTCAAGGCTTAGACTGTTTGGGTTCTCATGTTGATATTATATTCCAGCTCTCCAGCTTGTTTTTCGTTCCAGAGGTCTTCATAGTACTTCATGTTCATACCTACCTATTCTAGATTACACGCTTCATATAAATCAACTGTACTTAATTTGATAGTTTTTGATGCATATTGCGCATTAACGACTTGCTGACTATTAATAATTATATGACTTCCTTTTCTCCTTTTGTGGTTTGATTCGAGACAGACATACATACTACGTTTTGATTGCTTAGCATTAAAATGTTCCTTATGTAAACTATTATAGCTGTATTATACGTATACCTATCTCTTTTTCCGTTCTATTAACGATGTGAATTAATCTGTAGGTTATTGTACCAAGGTACATTACTCACATAACATCTAAATTACATACACACTATACTGTATTCCTCACTGACGTATATTTTCTTCTGGAAATAATATAGTTGGTGTAATCAAAACATAGAATTTCATGTAACTTATTGCTAGTCGGGTCACAGACAGATGAGATTTTATCAGGATTCATTATTGGCTCATTCTTTGTCCAGGGTGCTTATTCAGTTCGGTGGGATGGAAAAGTACTTTATCCAATCCCATCATCACTAGAATCCACAGGGCATGTACATGCGATGTATTCTTCTCTGTGTCTTTTCAATTTGGGCTATATATGAAATAAAACACACAGAGAAGTCCCGAACCCGATGCTCGTAGTTTGATACAAGTATTGAATACATCGTAAGATACTAAGATAAAAGTATTTGTACAAAGCATGGTTGATACATTCATAATATATAGGGACTGTAATGTAAATACATGTTGTGTACTGTACCTAATATATTACACACATCTGTATGAATATACTACTACTACAAAACAAAAATTAAAGATAATTCTTCATCATTTTGTAATATGAATCTAGGCTGCAGTTGGTTCTTTTGCGTATGAAGGCAAAGAACCTTCTGGGATGCATTATGAGGTTTTTACATGTAGTTACTACTTCTACAAGTGAAGATATAAATGTGTGTAGACTGTAGAGCGTAAGCTACATGTACACCAAAAAGGGGACACAGAGGCCACAGATTGGTATGACAGTAATTAACACTTTCCCATTTTGGTTGTCCGAACCAATTCAATATAATCTTGTACTAAGGCTTAGCCGGCTCTACTACTAGTAGGTAGTACTACTACTACATTGGCTTGACCAGTTGGCGTTCACTGCTGCATTTATCCAAGTGTGTTCTAGGTTTAGCTGTGTGTGTGTGGTGTTTGTTGCTCGTGGACAGAGACAATCCTTTCTTTTACTTTGCTGCAAAAGAGTGGCATTTGTACGGCTAAAGAAGTTAGGTAAGCCATTTATAGTTCACTTGACTACTACATGTAAAATTCTTGTCGTTTCTTCGGAATGGCTTATGATACGGCGTGATATAAAGAAAAACAACTTGGTTTACACAACAATATTATAATATCTCTACTAGCTATGTAGCTACTACCAGACTTATAATCGTAAATATTGCAGTGGGCATTAGTAATTCCCATTGCTGTGCGTAGAAGAGTAGAATGTGCTCGACGACAACGTGTGTAGTTTACAGCGTGCACGACACACGCATTAGGACACATTTTCCTTGAAAGGCATTTTACTCCAGTCTTCTCCAGTGCAACCAAAAAGGAGTATTATATACTTACGAGGTTTATATTGCTACGACAATGATACGAGTTCTTCCAAGTATTTGTGTGAGAGTGTAGTTTTTATTTCTGCGCTTTCTAGCAGTTTGTACTAGCTATGTATGTAGTTGCTACTAGATCTACTCTACCACACTCATAATTCATCCCATACTATTTCATTAATGGAATTGTGGGTGGACTGGACAAGAAGAATCATGCTCTCTGGAGTCTAATAGTTTTGCTCAGTTGACTACACAACCGTAGACCTGTTGTGGTCTACTTTAACTTTGATATTTACACGAAGTAAAAAAGCAAGACTAGGTTTTGGTGACATTGCACGTGTACTGTACTCATGAATGCTTTGTTAGGTATGTTATGTATGTGTTGTGTCGTTGTCCAAAATCCTCTCTCTCTCTCTCTCGCTCTCTTCAAGTTTTATTTTAGTAAATATTGACTAGTCTCACACAGTCTGAGACTTTGTAGTTACATAAAATTGTAAGATAGTAAAGTAAGTGCAAGCATAACACGCAGAATATTATTACACTTAAAACTACTATGCTTTAAGGCGCTACTTACGCAACGCAGAGCATTGCATTATAAATGTGCATTGAAATTTGGTTGTGGTGGTTGGAAATCGGATATGATGCAGCAGACATGATGTTGTGTAACTTGAGTGCGTGAAGAATGTATTGGAACTAAATTGTCGGTTTGAGAGCTGACTATGCAGCGATTTTCTTACTCTGTCTAGTCTAGCGTGGTTCTTTGTCTCGACCTGACTGGAGACGGAGAATATTATTTACGCTCAGGCAATTTCGTAATAGATAGATCTACTAATACTATACTTAGCTGAAAGAAGAAGGAATCCCCCGTGCGTAGAAATGAACGCTGGAAGAAGAGGGGAACAAAACATTTATGTGTGAATGTAGTAATAGTATCATGCAGTAAAGTTTCAAGGTATCAATCAGCCATCAGGATTTGACACGGAAAGTAGATTGTTGGGTGGTGTAGTGGGATAGTTGGAATTAAAGCTTCTATCTTCATTAGCTTTTGTGTGTGTATAAAGGTAAAAGGACGAAATGCAGACAGATGAAAGATTAAACGCTTTAGGTGTAGCATTAGAATAGGATGAAATAGATACTACACTCAGACTAACTTTATCAGATATTAATGGAGTTGTGGGTTTTGTGCATTTTAATAGAGGATATAGAGCTATGCTCTAGATTATTCAACAGAATAGAATTGTAGACTGGAAAGCACCAATATATATAATAACATACCTACCAGTCTATCTTTCTTTCAAAGAACTTGTTTCTAGAGTGTTGTGTATAGCCCTGGTTTGGT
This sequence comes from Pogonognathellus longicornis, assembly GCA_034694085.1. Lineage (NCBI taxonomy): Eukaryota > Metazoa > Arthropoda > Collembola > Entomobryomorpha > Tomoceridae > Pogonognathellus > Pogonognathellus longicornis. Next base: position 660 of record JAQFYB010005132.1, on the reverse strand, counting down.
TGACTGGATACATTTTGTTACATGACCGAATTGTATCCAAAATAATGAAGAATGATACTATTTCTGTTTTTTAGAGCTTGAGGTTTTCTCTGTTGTTGTGTTCGCTGCGTGTCTGATTTTACCTTCACTACATGCACTTCAACATTTTATTCTCAAGTAATTTCACACAAGCACTGTTCTTTTTGTCATTAAAAAGTCTATGTAACACACTAACAATGTAACCCTATTTATAACAAACAACTAACATAATAATATTTAGTTTTCAATCCCTGTCATTTGGCTGTCGATGGCGTTTATGTGAATGCAATTGCGTAACTTAATTCTACCTTTCAACCACACTTTACAACAATGCCACCTTAATCTCTTGTGTCCTACAATTATTTAACATCCTAAAAACTTAAATAAAATACATAATATGAATCATATCCTTAATGTTTTTTAAAAATATTATGACTTGTGGTCAGTTTAAGAACGAGAATACATATTTTCATATTACCCCGAATTTCTTGGCTCTTTGTATGTATATTCCTCTCGCTCTCATTCTTCTGTTAATTACATAAAAGTGCTTGAGAACTAATCCTTTGCTATCTTCGCAAAGATGTTTCACAAATGTTAATCACCAGCTTAAACATGCTATCACGTAAAATTAGAAAAACCCTT
>JAQFYB010005131.1:0-14695 GCA_034694085.1 Pogonognathellus longicornis | reverse complement strand
AATTAATCAGTATTTTGTCAGTTTCTTTATGTGGTTAAAGTTCAAACTTCAAACCTATCAAGTGGTGTTTGTCAGTGTCATTCAGTGTGTTGTATATTGAATGTTGAATCCAGAATCATCGGCAATCTTACTTTATTTTAACCGGTTGAAATAATGTGAAAAGCAGACAAATATTATAGAAATCAATAGTATTTACTTATGTTTTCAAACCTCTGGTGACTGTATGGTCAGTGCAAACAAGGTTTGTCAGAGCCATTCAGTCATCAGCTGTTGATTTGAATTACACGTTGTGTTTTCACTAATTGCTTGATTTTAACTACCTAAACAAAGGCAGTTAGGAAATTGTAGTGTAAAGTCTATGGAGTTTTCTGACAACTATCACTGACGTTATTTATTACTGCTACCCGACATTGATTCAAATGTAGGGGGCCCTCTCACAAAGATTCAAATGGGATTGAAAATCTAAAGGAAATGAGCTGATGGGTATGTGTATTTATAAGCAGGGAGAACCAAGTAGGAGTGGAGTAGAGGAGAAGTGTACACAAACACAACACAGCTGTTAGGCGAAGCCTAGGCAACACACACGCGCACTATACAACACAGACTGAGACTGGCTTAAAAGTAAGACCGCGCTGAGACCAAATCTCAAAAGTTACTGAATTAGGCAGTAAGCCAGCTAAAAAAATGTCCTAGCGTGGTCTTAAATTTTTCTGGTCTTAAGCTTAGTCTAAGACTAAAGAAAGTGAATCGACCTCCTGGATTCTTGGATATTCATTCGTGTCTATGTTTGAGCTCAATCTAATTTTAAAGAAACATAAAATTTTGCAATTTATCAATCTATTGATTGATGCCTGCTGTAAATACAAAGGTATGATTTATTATTACATAGACGATATTCATAATTACCAACCTTATCATTTAAAGTCAGGTATTGTTTCTTATCTTCCGTAAATTAAATTCCTTATCAATATTTGGCCTAATTTAATGAAATAATTTTAATAATATTTTTTGCAGATATATTACGTTCAACAAATAAATCAGAGTTCATGCTGAATTTCATATTAATGGGTTTAATGATTTTTGTTTTTGTGTACCCTCCAATATTGGGTCTGGCTTTTTACATGTTTCCACAAGGCAGTCTCTTTATTTATAATCACTTTATTCAAAACAACAACGACCCTTATCGGATTATAGTGGCAGCGATTGTTGAGGCGTCACTATGCAATCTATTATGTACAACTGCAGTGTTCTTTGTATTTTTCAATTTGGTTTATCTACAATTTTCATCTTCACATTTAAGATATTTAAGGTAAGTTTCGGCTCTAATTACAGTTTTTCTAGTATTTCAACTTTAAATAAATTATTTTCTGCTAAGTGCTTTTTTAATAATCCAAACCGATAAGCTAATAGACATTGAAAATAATTTCGTTTTAAATTTCGGTTTATTCTAATATTTTTATTTGGTATTGGTATAGAAAATTAATGTAAATAACAGCCACGTATTAATAATTAGCGAATAATTTCATAATTTTGTTTGATCCACCAACAAAATTTCTTGCGTGTTCACTTTGTTTAAGCTAATAGCAGCTTTATTTTCCGAGTTCTATTGCATCATATGAATAAGTGATAAATAAAATATGGTTTAGGATGTACGTCAAAGATGCAGATGCCGAAGAATTGATTCAAACCTACAGGAGACTTCAAATTATTCACAGTCGATACTGTGAATGCTTTACACTGATATTCATTCCAACGCTAAAATTTTTCAGTGTTACATCTGCTATCATTTGCAATTACGGTGCTATTGTGTGCATCAGCACCCAACAAGGAGTTGTGGTTTTTCATATTGCTCGTTATGCTGTCGTTTATGTGTATTACGATAATATCGTATGCCAGTGCAATGAGTGGGAGTATACATGACTTGTCCAGAAAATTCCAAAATCATGGTTTGATGGGCATACGAAATGTAAACTCAGCTATTTACAAAGCCTGTGTACCCATAAAAGTAAAAGTGGCGGGCTTTTACACATTTCAAAAATTTACAGTTGTAACGGTTTGCAGCATCATGATTTGGGGAACATTCAAGTTGCTCATTATCGTCAGGGCTTAAATAACAAAAGACTAGAAAAATATAATAAGATGCTATGCGAGTATACAAATTGTTGCTGACCTCAGTTATAACTCCATGATTTCCAGAGATCAAAATAAAGTGTTTCGAAATACTGATATTTGAGTAATATACCTATACTTACAAGATGAGTGATGTGTATTATACTGTAAGATACTGTTAAATAAAGTTATTAGTGCGAAAAAGAGTTTCTTCGCGTAATAACAGAATTAAATAAAATTGAAAATGTTTCAATTTCTTTAAATTGAATCGAGGAAATTCATAATAATCTCAACATAAATTTATAGCATAAAACATCAAGATATAAAAGCATAATTATAATAGTAGAGCTGAGTAAAGAGCAGCTTAAGGGGCGACTATGATGGATTATTGGATGACCTACAGAGGTCAAAGTACCCAGTGAATGTTGTTGACACCCTAATCAAATTTGATCTGTAATGTTTCATTAGTATTTGGTGTGTATCGTTTTTGTGTAAATATTTTTCTGTGTCCACAAACCGAGAGCTTTTCAAAACTCTGTCACTGAAGATCAAGTGTATGAAAATCTCAAAGTTAATTAAAAAAAGTTGTGACTACACGAATCTAATCCTAAGTGCCATATAAAACATATTCAATGCTCAAATTGAGTTTAAAAAGGCAACCTGACCTCCAGAACTCAATTCATATAAGCTGGTAGGCCTTCCTGGTAAAGGTAGGCCTTCCTATTCGATTTGTCTTAAAGTTTGTAAAAAGTTTCCTATTGACCTCCTGATCAATGTTGATTAGGGCACGAAAAAAATTATTGCGTAGTTTGACCTCTACAGTTTACGGAGTCTCAAGTATAGGCTAAAATCAATGTTGATGCAAGCAGAGGTCAAAACAGGTTTAACCCTACTAAAATAAATGTAAATATAAATATAGGTTAATATTTATAATATGTAATCGAATAATTTGCACACACATATTAATATAAGTTTATTACATGATTAGAATTAGTTGCATGAATAGAATTAGCTAACTATAGTTTAAGTTGCATGCATGTAATAATGAATTGTATAATAATAATAAAAAGATTTATAATTATAATATTAAAGTAGTTCCTTTGTAGACACTTTTCAGTAAATATTACACTATTTACACTAATTTCGGCGTTACAAACCAAACTCGACGTTATTTTATTTTGTGTGTAACACATACACACAAAATATGAACATACTTTTTACAAAATACGGTGTCACAAACTCGTCGTTTTTAATTATCGTGTGCATAATAGCACACACACTAAACTTTCAAAATAAACCCTTAGAAACCATACCCAATATCCTTCTCCTCTTTACTCTTTACAAATTTAATTCTCCTTTCTTTACTCTATTTTCAACTATTTCTTCTCCTTTTCAAAATCCTCTTTCTCACAATCTTTTCGAAACCTATTTCTCCTTTTCATTCCTTTTCTTTCAAAACTCTACACAAAAACTTTACTGTTCTCAAAATCTATCGCTATCTCCATTTCTCTTTCACTCTCCCATACACAATTTTCCAACCTGAAAACTACACACAACCTTCCTATATCCAAACTCTGCCCGCTAATTGTCGTCTTTGCTTTATTTGTCACATAGACAAATAAAGCCACACATTCCCACACTTTTTCTATTGTCTTTCTAGAAATCAATAGGATTTCCAGAAATACCAAGAACCCGGAGGACATTCCTCCCAAAATATCCTGTTGTGATTGGATTGACGACTTGTCAATCCAACATAACACAACATCCTCTTTGGCTTTGGCCTTGGCATTGCGGAAGAGACCTTGCAAGAGGGAGACTCCAACATTAATTGCTTTTCAGCAATTAAGCTGTCTATGTGATAGTAATTCGACGACTATTTTTGGGTTTGCTGCATGTATAGTAATACTCTGAACTCTGTGGTATACATACATAATCCATATATTAATTGGATGTATCTTTTGCTTTAAACACGACTTCCTCATAGCCGGGCTATGGTTGTTACGGCTCTGGAAAGAATATTAAATGATATGACGATTGCGAGTATTTAATTAAAGCAAAAGAAATATCCCGAGCGACCACTAATTCTGTGTTCTTAGCTTGGGTAACTCATTCCAATATATATGTGACACATAAGCATACGATTTCCTATACAGTGTATTTCACATAAAATTAACGACCAGACAGCATGCAATTTATCATAATAAACAACAGTATGCAACTGAATTAGAGGATGGATGGTATACGTCATATTAAAATTAAGCAAACTTCAAAGCTAAATTACGAATCAGTATTCCAAGCTCGTGCATTTTAGTGGCATTAACATAAATAGCTACTCTATAACTCAGTAGACTGGAATACCCTGTGCGATGTAAGGATGTTCAGTTTTATATTGTAGTCAAAATAGTAATAACATTTTCCTAGGTTCTACGATTTTAAATTTCGAACAGATTTTTCCATACGATTTAATTTCAGCTTGCGTAAACCACAAATCGTCATGGTGAATAAAAATACCATCATAAGATATCATGTCATTTTTTCTCTTTCTTCCTATCTCAATGTTACCCCATACAAGTGGAATAGAAATCGGCTTAGATTTGAACTAAAAACGTCTATAACGTCTTTCATTTTGAGACGTCTGCTGCAAGGGTACCTTTGGATTCATACAATTATTTTACTAATAAAATTCTGTTTAATCTACAAACAACTGATCATATTAGAATTTGTGATTCATGTCGTCTGGATTCTTGGATATTCTTTCGTTTCTTTCTTTGAGCTAAATTTAATTTTAAAGAAACACGAAATTTTGCAATTTATCAATCTATTGATTGATGCCTGCAGTAAATACAAAGGTATGATTTATTATTACATAGACGATATTCATAATTACTCAGCTACAAGACCGTATCCAGGATTTGGTAAAAATGTTGTTATAGCACCCTCGTGCCCAAAATAACATATATTTTTGAGATTTCGGAAGGTGGGCACGTGCTCTGGTGCACTGCTGCTAGATGCAGCCTTGACTCAGTTTACCATTTAATCTTATGTATAGTTTCTTACTTTCTGTAATGTAAATTTATTATCAATAGTTGGACAAAAATGAAATAATTTTAATAATATTTTTTACAGATATATTACGTGCAACAGAAAAATCGGAATTCATGCTGAATTTTATATTAATGGTTTTAATGATTTATGTTTTTGTGTACCCTCCAATATTGGGTCTGGCGTTTTACGTGTTTCCACACAGCAGTCTCTTTCTTTATAATTACTTTATTCAAAGCAACAACGACACTTATCAGATTATAGTGGCAGCAATTGTAGAGGCGTCATTATGCAACCTATTATGCACAATTTGTGTGTTCTTTGTATTCTTCAATTTGGTTTATCTACAATTTTCATCTTCGCATTTAAAATACTTAAGGTAAGTTTTGGCTTTAATTACAGTTTGTCCCGCGTTCCAATAACAAATAAATGATTCTATGCTAAGTCGTCTTTTTATCAATGCAAACCGAAAAGCTAATACAGACAACTAATCTGTAGACATTTAAAATAATTGCGTTTTAAATTTCGATTTATTCCAATATTTTTTATTTCGTATTGGTATAGAAAATTAATATAAATACCTGTCCCTTATTAATAATTAAATAATTCCTAAGGCATATTTTATAGTTTTGTGTTATCCACTTACAAAATTTCTTGCTTGTAAATTCTGTATAAACTAAGACCAGCTTTAATTTAATAGTTGCATATTATTATGTTAAACTGATAAATAAAATATGGTTTAGGATGTACATCAAAAATGCAGATGCCGAAGAATTTATTCGCACCTACAGGAGACTACAAATTATTCACAGTCGATACTGTGAATGTTTTAGAGAAATATTCATTCCAGCAGTAAAATTTCTCATTGTTATAACTGTTGTCATTTGCAATTACGGTGTTATTGTGTGCATCAACACTCGACAAGGAGTTGTGTTTTTCATAATGCTCGTCATGCTGTCGGTTTTGGGTATTACGATAATATCGTATATCAGTGCAATGAGTGGGAGTATTCATGACTTGTCCAAGAAATTCCAAAACCATGGTTTGATGGGCATTCGAAATGTAAACTCAGCTTTTTACAAAGCCTGTGTCCCCATAAAAATAAAAGTGGCGGACTTTTACGCGTTTGAAAAATTTACAGTTGTAACGGTTTGCAGCATCATGATTTGGGGAACATTCAAGTTGCTCATTTTCGTCAGGGCTTAAATAGTAAGATGCAATGCAAATGTAACTTGTGCTGACCTCAGTTATATATATCTCAATGATTTCCGTAGATCAAAATGAGATGTTCGAGATGCTGATATATCGATGAGTAATTTACCGATGAGTGATTTGTAGTATACTGTAAGATACTGCTAAATAAAGAGATAGATCATAGTTCGAGAACAAGTTTTTTCGCGTAATAGCGGAATTAAATAAAATTTGATTTTTTTAATTTCTTGAAACTGAATCGAGAAAATTCATAATAATTTCAAAATAAATTTATAAGATACAACATCAAGATATAAAAGCCTATTAAAGTAGATAATAAATTAAAATTTTAAAAATCATTTTAAAGAAGAATTTGCTTAGTTATTGTTTCTAACACACAATTTTAAAAGTGGTAATTTGGATTATTAAATAGAATTTCAACCCACACAGGCAAACAAACCCAGGCTTAGATTAACCTATTAATTTATTCATGAATCTGTAGCAGTAGCATGGTGAAATGGTTCGTGGGAAATTGACTCAACCCAACACAACATTATATATATTTCAGCTATCAAAACAAAAATAAGTTAAATTTAACACAGTGACGCATTTATGGGGGCTTATGGAGCTGAATGGTGCTCCCGCGTGCGAATTTCCTTTAGTTTATGTTAACTTTTACACACATGTGCTCAATTTGTCGCGCTAGGGACAAATTTGATTCATTATGGGTAGATTTTGCCAAAATGTTCTTAATTGTTTTTGACAAAGTACTCCGTAAGCCCACCAAATGTGGGGCACGCCCCTGAATTACATATATTTGGGACACTAAACGGTGGAAAATAAGTTTGATAATGTAGGGTCATTATCATATTATCGTTAGGCATATTAAGGAAAATTATTTCATTTATTTTAATGGTATGCCAAGTTGGCGGATCCAGAATTTTTTACTCAGTGGTACAATGCATACAAAAACATTTTAACTGGTTTTTCCATTATATTTGGTTTTTGATTGAAAATATTTACGAAACGATCATTGATTGCCAAAAAGTCATTGAAAAACTTCGGCTATCATGAACTTATTAAATAAGTCGAGGCGTCATCTGATGAATATAATACCTATTACTAACCCGATCAACCACACTGGAGTTAACCCTACAAAAGCTGTCTGATGGAGCTCAATGAAAGGTTTTATGGGGTTGATGAAACTCATCTTTGAAAAAAGGGTGATTATTACATTCTATACTGCAATATGCTAACTATTCGTTATGTTGAGCTAGTAGTAACATATATCAACCTGTTATATGGGTTGTGAATAATAAATCCAAAGGTATTCGGATTCGCTTTACAGCAACTGCCTCACAGAATGTCAAACCAAATCCCTGTTTTACACACAAAAAAGCAATGGTCTCAACCAGTTGAGTAAATCAATGTTTTATGAACTTTTAAAATGAACGTACAATGCACACTTGACAATAATGAAAAGCATCACTCAACAATTAAGCAAAATATATGCAAAAGTTGAAAATGTATGGTGGGTAATAAATTGTTTTTTGTAATACCCAACTGTTATAATGACATTGTGGAGCAGTGTCAGAGATTGGAATAGGTAATTAATCTTATTTGACACAGAGTATGCTAAGGAAATGGAAAGGAAACCCACCCTCTGCTATTTTTGCTTGCTGGACTTCACACTGCTTGTAAATCCGGGGCAACGGAACAGTTGAGCACATTTTGCCCAACTTCCGTTATCCAATCAGGTTGAGCACGTTTTACTCTACGAATGAGTACACCACCTTGAGCAATCGGTACTCAAGCTTTCTAAAAAACGTTCAAAATTTCTTAGTGTGTAGTATAAAGGAATTTTTTCCTACGTAATAAAGGAAAACGCATCGATTCGTTTTTACAGTGTAAGGTAATTTATTCGCCATTATATCCTTTGCTGTAGAAAGGATTCTGTGGCTACCAATATATACAATTTTTAGCGTATGCAGAAAACTATACCATGTTGCTTATTTTTGTGTACAAACAAACATACTGACAATCATATCCAGAATTTATATAAAAAGGCTTACCTTAGTGGCATAACGGAACGTTTCATTATCATATATCAATTCAGTTAATCACAAGAGGAGAACAATTATTGCGATAATTAACGTCATTGTAAAATAATGATCCATGAAGGAATTATCCCTGTCCAGAAATTCAAATTAGAACATATGATTGCCAAATGAGTTTAGACATAATAACAGGTAAGCATAACTGTGAGGAGGGCTTCTGGGTTATACAAAATACTTCAAGATGCAGTATAACATTACATTAATCGCACAATTGCCTTAAAATGAAAGAAAATAAGTTAATACAATCACATAATTTTAACTCTATTTTCGTTCTATTCGTTTTCTTCTTGGTGAAGTACGTTCGCAGTAGGAATGTGTCTACCATCGTTTATATATAAGATTACGAATTACAAAATCAATACAGCTTAGTTACTTAATTAAACCTTAAATGTATGCCCAAGTCACACAATTTTTTTGTATATTTCTTTAGCTCTGAGGCTTGTCCATCCAACTGTCATTGTCAAAAAGGTTTTATTTCAGGTTGTGTAAAATACAAATCATCATGGTGAATAGAAATACCGTCATAAGATATAGTGTTATATTTTCTCTTGTTTCCTATTTCAATATTACTCCATACAAGTGGAATCGAAATTTGTTAAGATTTGAGCTAAAAAATTCGATGACGTCTTTCATTGCAAGATGTTTTTTACACGGGTACATTTGGTGCCATACATTGCTCCTACTAATTAAATTTGGTTTCCTCTACCAAAATTTGACAATAGTAGAATTTGCTCTTCACATCATCTGGGTATTGGCATACTTATTAACGTCTGTGTATGTGCTCAACCTAAACTTGCGACAGCGTGAAATTTTACAATTTATCAATCATTTGATTAGTATTTGCTGTAAAGGTGAAGGTAAGTAATTATTACCAAAATGCTCTTGAATCAAGAAAGGTTTAAACTACAGATTTGTCTGTCGTAAAATCGGACTAATGGCCGCTCAACCGTTTTTGGGGCGACTTGTAGCTACCCCTGGCCTCTTTCTCCATTTGTGAGAAGGGTTGAATTTTCTGGGGAGTTTTTCCATGCAGTTATGTAGGAATTGAGACTTGTGCGATATTATAACAATTTCATCAATTCGAATCAGTTAGTATGTGGCCATTTAATACTCACTGATGTGATTTTATAACACATTGAATGCAAAATCACTTAAAAGTACCTTTATGTTACTGAAAAGCGTTATAACATCCTGCAAGTCCCAACTCCCACCCACCTCCATAGATCACGTTACGAAAAACACACTGAATGTATTAACTACTGTAATGATATGATTCCATTTTATGTGCATTATTATATTACGTTATAATGTTTTAAGCTGGAAAAGAGTAGGAAAGGGACTTTTGACATTGAATATCTCCGGATTGGGGGGCGCTAAAAATATAAGTGATGCAAAATAGGATAGAGTGATGATGATAGATAATGATGAATAAGAATTGAGATGTCATAGGTCAAATATGTATTTTTGAGATAGCGTTGAATTGAAGAGTCGGTTGTAAGCATAAGGTCCTTGCATTGATATATAAAGGGAAAAGTATTGTGAGATTGAAATCTGATCAGGTTCCAAGTTCGTCAAGAACAAGGAACTATAGTTGGCTGAATTCGTTACGAAGGAGGCAGACTGAGACGATTCCCTAGATTGGAAGGTTGGCTGCTACAGCTAAACTGACCATCATAAAGGTGAGATAAGTCGCTACGATAAGTCTCTACCTAGGTTCCATCCGGCATACTTATTAGATTTTCACCTTTTTCTTATAGTCTTGTACTGTTTTACCCGTTCCCTTGGTAGTATTGGATTGGTTATTTGTTCACGTCTTTATTTGCACTTGTTAAAATCACAATCTTATCTTGTATTATCTGCATCTCATTTGCATATCTTAACATGTATAATAGTGCATCTTTAATCATTGATAGCTAAAGAACTCGGGTGAGAACCAGGGATTGGTTCAAAAGTAACGAGCTTCTGTTTTACCAGGGTATCTTTACCACTAAGTTATAGCACAGCAGCCATCTTTTATGTCTTAAACAGGGACACCTAGTTTTACATCGTTACACTACATAATTTAAAAAATCGAATGTGGTTGACACCATAACTCCATACCATGTACAGAGCTGGCGAAGTGAAGTAGTGGGTCACACTCTCCGTGAATTGATTGAGCAAACCAAGTTGTTTATATAAGAGGCTTTATCACTGTAGTTCAAACTTGTCGTTAAATACTAGAGCGTCGAGAGGTTCGCCTTTTCCCAGCCCAACCCTATCTGGCTCCTCGAGCATGCCAACCCAACCCAGCCCTAACCCTTTGATTTTATCTTTCATCCAACCCCACCCAACCCTGACCCAATTTTCGGAAACCCAACCCGAACCCGATTTACAGGAAATTTTCTCGCGCAGCACTACTTCGCAGTACCGTAACGATGGGGAGGGGAGGTGAGGAACGTCCTCACGGCCGGGCCAGGATGACTACCTAAATATTTTATTTTAATAATAGTCACCTTGACGACCGTGATCTTATAAGACTTAGTTTTTCACTTATGGACAAAGTCATTAGTTAAGTAAAGAATGTTATATGTTAGTACATTTCTCCCAAAATCCAAAAAAAGAGGTTCTTTTTGCCGTAAAAATGCAAAAAAGCGTAAAATTTTTCGCGCTACGCGCGATTTTGTTTTCAATTTGGGCCAAATTTGCAAAAACGTTTAGCGCTACGCGCGAATTTGATGCATTTCATACTTTTTTCGATTTGAGCATCAAATGGTATTTTAGGCATTTAGTCTGCACTCTTCTTTAGGAGTTCTTTAGTACCGACAGCCGCGCACTGTTCCTCACGGCCGGGACAGGCGTGTTACGGCACTGCTACTTAGTAAGCTCTTTTTAACATGCTAGTCCTAGTAACTCTTCGTCATATTTATTGATCTCTTTACATTGAATGCATATAATACAATTTTAAACAACATTTTTGTACTTTATGCCATGCAATTGATCCCAGAAACTAGCTTTAATTGCTGATTTGAACTACAATGTACAGAATACCGTGTAAATTCAAACTTTTGCAACCTTTTTCAACAAAACTTTGCTTAACCCAACCCAACCCGGCAATTTTTTACCTCGACCCAACCTGACCCCAAACCTTTGACCTTGATAATTGCATGACCCGAACCCAACCCTAACCCCCTAGGGTTGGGCCAACCAACCCTAGGGTTTCGGGTTGGGCTAGACGCTCTATTCAATACCTAATAATTTCTATTTCTCGTGTTCAAAGATGCTAACGTTAATAACTAATTCCAACAATGATTTTACTTTGCAGACAACCAACTTACCACCAATAGATCGGAGTTTATAATGAATCTCATTTTAATGGGTATAATGAGTTTGGTAGTTGTGTACCCATTACTATTGGTTATAGCCTTTTGCATGTTTCCTCAAACTAGTCTATTCATTTATAATCATTTCATTCACCATAACGACTACAATTATAGAATAATAATGGCGGCATTTATAGAAGCGTCGTTGTTCGCTTTACTATTGTCAAATTCATCATTCTTTCTGTTCTCCAATTTGGTATATCTACAATTTTCATCATCACATTTGAGATTTTTAAGGTAATACACGTTTTTAGATTTTAATTTGTCTAAATACATATTTCATCTCTTCCGCTAAATTAATTACGATGATAGTACTTTAACATTTTAAAAGATTATTGTAAATGAAATAAATTAGAGAAGCAATTAATATTTCGGCTTCTAGAGGTCATTTTGTAAAATGAAACCACTTTAATTGACTAGTTCTCGATAATTTGATTATCATCTGGTTTTATTTTATGAATCAAGAAAACTTATCTAGAAAAGCACTACTAATCGTAGAAACGGTTTTGAATTCAGGCTTCATTTATTTAATTTTTTTATTTCATGTACATATATCTAAATTATACGCTCAAATAACGAATACCAACATGACATCAGGTTGATTTTACCATGATTTAATGTTATCATTTATGTCATAATGTTAGTACCTACATAGAATAGTAATAGTTTCACCTAATCATATAAACATTTTAACATGAAGTCATGTCGACTCTGGCAGTGCTATAAAAATAAAATGCAACCAAAGCTTCTGTAGCGCTGGAAGCCAATCATAAGTACACAGTACTGACTGACTACCCGTCTCGGTCTCGCCATCGTGACCAAGGCTGTATTGAGGGGGGGGGCAAAGGAGGCAATTGCCCCCCCCCCCCGAAATCCGACAAAAATAGGTTATTTCACCAAACAGTTGCGAAAAATCGCAAAATTTTTCGCGCTACGCGCGAATTTTATACATTTTAGACTGATTTTGGCCTAAAATTGCTCAAATTTTTAGCGCTTCGCGCGATATTAGACACTAGTGTGCATCAGGTTGTATTTTGCCCCCTCCGAAATGGAATCCTAGATACAGCCTTGATCGTGACTACATTGTTTTACTGCTGCCATAGACTAATGTAATTAAATACTGAAAGGTCGTTAGGGCTTTAATGTTGTTTAACGTTTGACTTGAAAATTGTGCACCGGCATTCAGATTGGACAGGATTAAATCAGTGTAGCCAATGCCATACATGGGGCACAATCACTCCTGCTGTCATCTCACCCACAACACGCCGCATGTTTTTTTACCAGTATAGTCCACCACGTCTCTCTAAGAAGCAAAACAGCTTGTTTTTCATTTCATCTCTATATTCTCTGTACTGCTGCTTTCGCTTTTGCCTGTTGTGCTTTCCAATGTCCAGTGCTGCAGGGAGAGAAAAAGCCTAAGTTTGACAGAATTGAATTTCAATATTCTCATTAAATCATGTTGATTTTCAAAACCACATTTGCCACGAAGAAAAATTGGCACTTCCTTGATTAAAGACAGCGTTTAATGTACACCGATATATGTTCATGTTAGAGTTGTAGACGGTATAAAAATGTTAATTTAAAGAATTTGGTCATTAAAAAACGGTCGGTTTAGCATGATATCACATTAATTTTACCATGGAGAGTCAACCGTGAACTCCGTTTCACATCAGGCAGGAAGAATACATTATCTCGTACACTCTTACAACCCTATGTTAAATGGGATTCACTTTGTAAGATACGTGGTAAATTAATGTGATATCATGCTAAATTGACAGTTTATCCATGTCATACTTTTCTAACATTTTTTATATTAGAAACAATATTAGCAATATGACGGTGTGCCGTTATATTATGATTCGTCATTGCTCCATCATGTACAACACAGCTTTAGAATTCAACATGAATCAATGACAAGGTTGACATTAGAATCTGTTACTTCAATCTCCTACTCTCATCATCAGTATGGTCATCGAAGGCACAAACAAGCTAAAGCGACTTAGTAGCAGCAGTTGGTTCACGTACAAGATGCGGAATGGGTACGAAGTCACCTGCCTAGGATAGGCATGATCAAATACTAGAGCTACAGAAGCCACGGTTTTATTAATTTGTTTCTGACATAACCAGACTTGACATAATCTCCTGTAAACCGTTTAACATTATACAATTATGTTAACTTATCCGTAATTAATTAAGGTAAAAAATAGTACTACATTGCGTAATTTTTGTAAGGAAATGAAAAAAAACAATTCGACAAGAGCAACAATGTTCCTGTAATGTTTAACCTATAGAAAATATTTATAATTATTCTTGTATTATCTCAGCCTCCTAAAATTTTTAAAGAACTACATTAGTTATTAAGAAAACTGCTTTTCACTATCTATTGTTTTTCTCCTACTGTTTATTTCTCACGGTAACTTAATATGTATTGCATTGGCGATGTAACTACATCAAACTGAGGAATTCGTCAATTATTCACTAAATAAATAAATAATGAAGGTATCTCAAAACATAAATAACAATTCTAGATAATGCTAAAATCAACATAATGTCGTGTTGGGATGTGATGGTGTGTATTTAGTAGAGGAAATAAGATAATCTGTCATTTTTATAGCGGAAAGTTGTCCAGTATTTAAGTGAGATTGCTATTATTAATGTTGGAATTAGTGAGTTCACTAATTCCTCATTTCGTCACTTGGTTCTTTAAGACTTTTTTTATCTTTTATTGTGTAGTTGAAAATGCCCATGCATATTAATATTTTTAATGTACAGGGTGACCCACTAATTGAGGAAACTTTGCCCTTTTTCTCCCCAATGGGGAAGGTGGCATACGAAGTATATATATCAAATGATGGCCTAGCACTCCATCTTTCGAAT
>JAQFYB010005130.1:0-14695 GCA_034694085.1 Pogonognathellus longicornis | reverse complement strand
GTTCCCATTTCTGGCAACTTCAGAAGGTTACCAGAAATGGTAACTAGGCTCCAGAAATGGAACCATGTATCCGACTGGTATAGGGATTACGGAGTATCTGCACAATTTAATACTTACAGTGCAGCAGTGTACAAAACACATTGTGGCCAGATAAAGCCTAATCCACAACTTTACATTGAGACGAGACGATTTCATATATTATTATCATTTTATATGTACCTACTACCTACTTAGGTATACATGTATAAAATACACAGAAATGTACCACGCATATCAAAGCGTCTCAACTTCCCCGTCTCACATTTGAGTTTGGGCGTTTGTACGGCGAGGTATACGTATACTATACATATACAATTATATCATTTGTTGAAGCCAGTCAAAGTGAAATTCAGAATTCTAAGTTGAGAATAAACAATAAACAATGTTATTATGCAAATCGATAATACAAAGTACGACACAAACTGTATAAACTGTATATCACATCGTAGCATCTCAACTTTCCCTTTCCTTTGCAAATGAATGTTCGACTCGCTTAACAACTCATGCTTTGGTTTTAGAAAAGTACCTAGGCGAGTTCTCAGTCTCACTGATATTAACAAGATAATGCTTTAATATGAAATAATGATGTAATACTTTTATATATCATATTTAAATGCAAAACAGGTAGCTTATTATATTATACTACCATTTGACAAATATTAAATTCGATTATTTTATTTGACAGTTTGGTTAATTTTATGAAACTGATTGTAGCCGTTTTTGAGAATAACGTCTGTGAGAGCAATACATTGGAAGTGAGGTAAGAGAATTACACTCTGGCCTCCCTTCAAGTCGTATAAATCTTTCGCCTTTTACTAAAGATTTCCGTGGAGGGGGGCACTCAATGAGTATTTAATTATTTTTGAAAGGCCTGCCGAAAGGTGGGCTACCTAAACTAATCCAAAAGTATTTATTTAATTTTCTTGCAAATTCTAGGACATTTTAATTGTGTGATATATTATTTTAGAAATAATTATTGCTTCGAAGTAGTTCGAATGCAATTTCAACACAAATAGTAATCACCATTTCAATGTATCAATGCCATGGAACTGACCATCATTGTCAAGTTTGAGCTTTTTAATTGTATCAAGTATACTGCAAAACCCAACATGATATGCTTAAATTCAATTAATACACAATTCACACAATAGAGCATCATTTTGTTATTGAAATAATAAGAAGTAAACCCACAAGAAAGACAATAAAATATTTGGAATCCCGTTTTATAATTTATGAGTTTAGCTTAATAAATGTGTTCGTAAAGAGTAAGTTCTTCTGGATAGAATGTAATAAATGAGGCTAACGTTAATCAAAGAAATAAATAGTGATATAATGGATAAATAAGTTCATGTGATAGGTACTAGCTACATAATTAGTTATCCTTTTCATAAGCATGAATGTATATTTTATGTCTTTTTAATCACTATTGTTGATTGTTTGATAACTCGTACGGAATAGTTAGCTCACAATCAGTGTAAAACGTTTTGTCTTTTGATTCTTCATTAAATAGTATATAGAAGGTACCTAGGTATAAATAGTATTAGTCATTGCGGCATGAGTCAGTTTTCTGAGCATCAAATATATTTACGGTAGTAATACAACAAGAATATTATCTTGTACTATATTTCAATTTCTTGATATCTGGAACTCTTCTTTATAACCAAGCGTATCATTATCACATTCAAAAGCAATGTAAAGCACACCACCACATTTAATCAGTTGTTCAGACGAGCATAACGGAATTTTTATTCAAATGTATGTTATTGTTTCATTGCGTTTCATCTTTGTAGCGCATGCAGCCTCTTTGAATATTATTATTATAATTAAGGGTGTTACCTAACTACAACACAATTGATGCATTTCGTACTAAATTAGGCCCTAAATATTTATCAAAATTAGGGCCTAATTCAGTATGACATTCATCGAATTCACGCGTAGTCCGAAAAATATTTAACATAGGCCTTTTATCTCATATCCAATGGAAATTGCAACAATATCGCGCTTGGCGCAAATATTTTTGTTAATTTTAACATTTTTACGGCAAAAATGACCTCTTTTTTGAGATTTTGGGAGAAATCTGTTTTTATCTAGTGTAAAGTCCAAAAAATTTGGGGGAGCCTCTCCCCCTAAATGCGCCGGCGCCCTTGTTCAAATATAAATCATCCGTATTATACATCGGTATTCCACGTACATATCTAAGGGATATTTGGGCATAATTAATTAACCTGCAACAAAGTTTACTGTTATTTTTTCTAAGATAGTTCTTCTGAAAATATAGTGGGTTAAGATCTATTTAAAAATGCAGAAAACTCTGTGCCATATTCCTTAAAAGATCGATTATGACAGAAGAGTAGTACAAGTAATACTTTTCAGTTCAACTCATTCATTCGTTTATAGTACAGTTTGCATCGCACAGTCATATTTGAGTAATATTTACAAATTTTACTTATAAACCAAAACTACATATCGACTGCCCACTTAACTCATTTAAATTGATATTCACGAATTTAGAGCTTAAATTCTGAAATAATAACAGCTTTGCTTTAAACCCAATCATATTAAGGTACTTAAGCATTAGGAAACAAAAATATGTCATATCATCTTCCATTCAAAAACCGAAAACCTATTAAAAATTATTTATATTGGAAAGCTACAAAAATGTTACAATACCATTTTTTATCTGCATTGTAATACAAATAGTTGCCATATTTTGAAAAAATAAAATCCGGATTCAAATAATGTCAAGGTCCTTTTACATACCCCGGGTATAAAGTTAGGTAAAAACGTTTAAATCTCATGTAAATAAACGCATGTCTATATAGTTATACTGGCGGTGTTTTTTGTGCTCCTGCAACTTACTAAAGGGAGGGGGGAATTATAAATTTGTCGAAATATCGTGGTACCTAAATCTAATTAGTTATTTCCGTCCGATAACTGAAATTGTGATTACTATGATTATTTTAATGGGTTTGTAAAACTACTAAACGATTGTCTTGCCCTTTTGAAAGGTTGCGAACCATGTGATTCAGTCCTACTGTAATCCTTTTAAATTTAAGCATTAGTTCATTTTTTTTTGGTTTCTGGCAATCTTAATTGCATCTCGTCGTCTTATCATAAAGAACGACAACTTGATTTCCAATATCTTAAAAATGCGGAAATTTGATTTCTTAAATACTCATAAAAAGCGACAACTTGATTTCCTCGTATGATGGATGGATGTCAACTACATAAATTAATTTATGTCGACACCGTACATTGATAAAATACCTATGTCGTATGACAATATATATATAGGCCAATCGATTAATGTCCAGCTACTTTACTCAATGAAACAAATCAATTGAATAATTCTAAGAATGTGCAAAGTGCCAAGTTTTTATTTATTAACATTTTTAAAAGTTTTCAATAGTATGTATCTTGATGCTTGATGATTCTAAATACAAAATCATGTTCACTTATACATTCATTCTGCTTTAAAATGCGAAAAATGTATTTATATTTAGTATCTAGTTACATAATTTATTAGTTTACAATTATTACAATTAATGATTAATGTTCGTTTAAAAATTTAAGCACTTTTGTAAAATTTTCGCAAACTAACTAACGCACATAAGGCACACGAAGAAACAGCAATATTTACTGCTACAGAATTTTGTGCACTGTTTTTGGTTGAGATCTCGACAATTTTTTGAATGTTGTTCAAAGTGTAGACATTGGCACTGATATAAGAGATGGTGGTATTCGAAAGCATGTGATACACATCCCTGGCACTCGACTCGTCAATTTCAGATGGAGATTTGAGACATTTACTTAGGCTAAGTACATGACTGTGAACTTGCAGCTGACCTCTTGACCCAGCATCCATCGGATTTAAATATAAAAGTTTCCTTAATCTATCATTGAGTACGGAGTCATTTATATTACTGAAATTGGCTGCACACCCGAAGGTCACTCCGTACTCATTCGGTATCTTGAAATTGGGCTGAGTGTAGTAGCCTGCAGCCAAATCCCCGAAGAGTGGCTCCCTGTAAATAGGCGCTTTTGACACAGCAATAGCCTCCAGTTGTGTGAATTCTGTGAGACCAAAAAAGCAAAAAGGTATTCCCCCAACAGCCGCATAAACTCTTTCGTAAAAAGCAGTCATGGACAAGTTTCTGGAATCACTTTGGGAGAAAAAAAGCGCGTTTCCATCAGGGGAACTGTCTTCGGATAAAAATAGTGAAAAAGGAGTACGGAATTCTCGTCCGCTAATCGTCTGGAAATAGTTTTTAGTTTTGTTATCTGTTTGTCGAACAATAGCTATTCCGTTTACAAAAATTGCTTCGCCAAGTCCTTCAAGGGGCCCCACGGCCGCTGCACCAAACCCAAAAGGTCCGGTTGTTTCACTTGTCCATACAGTTGCATTGATGTCTGGGGTGATGACTCCTTGAAGAACGTCATTCACGTCCCCCACCATCGCCAAAAATCCACTTCCACTCTTGAGTGTCGTGTATTGAAATCCTTCTTTATTTGAACTTTCATACTTGCATTTATTCTGACAGAAACTTTCGTGAAGGGTCAATAAAATCAATAATAATTTCAGACAAATCATTTCCAGGTTTAACCTCTCAATTCGTCTAATCTAAAAAAGTTAAAAAATTTAAAACATTGAGTTCATAATTTTTAGTGTAACAAAAAATTAGCAAAATAGAAAATCATGTATACTTTACCTTAACGATATAGTCAATACGTAAAACTCTCTGAGGAGAGTCTTAAAGAGTATTTTCGGAAAACTGCTTAGCTGAAACTTGAGATTAGTTTTTATAAGCTTAAGGCAATCTCCAAAAGCCTCAATCAATCTGGTCTTCTACTAAAATTTGGAACATTTTTAGTTTAATAATTTATATTAAATATGACGTAACTCATGGTCAACTCAAAATAAACTTAAAATTATTACCAGTCTACTAATGTTAAAATAGTTTTTGTCACTTACTGCCTCAAATACAGTATGACCAAATAACTCGAAACATTTAGTATTCTCTCTGTGTTGGAATTGGAAAACAGGATAACCTATTAACGCACAAAATAAAATATAGTATGATTATTATTATTATGGACTGAAACGTTAATGCAACGGTATTTCATATTTATCAAGGAAAGCAATAATACCACAATTACAATATATAGGTACCAATACCAGTCATGTACCTAAACGGTAGAAGCTATTGCTAGTAATTAGCTTAAAGTTTTGATGGAAAATGAGAGCCTATCAAAATTTAGGCAAAAAAACTAAAAAATTAAATTATACCTACTAATGGTGTTTCGATTTAATTGATCACACTGCACAATATTATAATGTTTAAAAAACCTAACCAAAGGAAAGGTCGTCACTTTCATGACAGTTAAATTGTTGTTTTTGAGTAAACAACAGGAAAAAATGATAAATTAAAATAACATAATAAGTTTTACGGCGAAAATATAAATTATAATGTAAAGGTAAGCTAGTATACCTTTAGTGTTGACTGCAATTGGCAAAGCAAATAATAATATCCAAAGTACGCGCTATGCTCATCACTAATTCTGACGTTTCGGACACACTTTTTGCATGAATTTATTAAATGATACGAGAGTCCAAGGCTATTTTTACTTTTTGCACTCAAATAAACTTTCCAGTCGAAACTGAAATGAGTTGAGTTTGAGTATACACACGGCTTATATATAATTTCTACGAAACGCAAAACACGGATACATATATACCACAATACAACATGTCTTGTGGCTTTAGTATACTATAGACTCCGAATTCTCTCGCATATAATTTCTATGAAATCGTAACCTTCTTATAAATGGGAATTTTACGTTTCCTTTGAAATTGTTTTTGCACAAGAAACAGTTGATATACTTAAGGTCTATTCATTTGATATTAAGAAATTGTATATATTGCACCTAGTTGTTCTCACGAGTAAAAAAGTAATATTATCACTTAGGTACTATCTTGCATTCGTGCATCGTTTCTGCATAAATACTGACATTCACAATGAATAGAAAATTCATGAATAAATATTATGCATTGTGGTATAATAGCTTAATGCGCGATTGCATTATTGCAGGACTTTGACTCAGAATTATTATACCATGCAAACACATTTAAAAGGAAATGTTATGTATTAGTATGGCACTAATAATATTATCATATTATGTAAATTTACAATGTATTGTCAACCTAAGTAGATGACGCCAGAATTTTTATCTTCTGGTAATCACGACTCACGACGCAACACATGATGAAAAATTGAATAGTTGTATTATGCTAATATGAGATACATGCAAATCGATTAAGCTGTATGTATTACACTTATCTTGAAATTTTTGATATTGATAACGATATTCGTATTTGGAGTAAAATTTCGTTTATAAAAATTAATTACTTAACATAATATGTAATACTATTTATAAATGCTTCAAACTGGATTAAAACATTGATTTTTAGTAATATTCTAATTGTTCGTGTTCACTGAATTCATTTATTTTGTATTTACAGATATATGCTTAGTATTCAATGTTAACATGTCTGTAATTAGAAGTTTAGAAGGAGCAGGCTTATGTTTGCAGAATGTAATGAATTTTACTTAGGTATGTATATTGTATTACATTCTAATGCTATATTCCTTAACTAATTCCGAATACAATGTTTAGACTAGAATAAATATTGACATTTTCCTTTTCAATGATTGTCCATATAAAAATGCAACATTAGGAAATTCTGAAAAAATAATACACGAAGGACTATAATAAATTCATTTTTCACTTCTTAATGTAGCATGTAGGTACAAACAGCAAAATATATTTTCCATTTTTTAATTAACCACAATACAATGTCGTCTTGATTGAAAATAAGTTTTGAAATGTTTTTATTCTAGAGATATTCACATTTATGAGATTACTGGTGAATCAGCGCCCGCGCTCACCGCACAGCACGGAGTGTATGCAAGCGAACTATAATAAAGTTTAAGGCCAGTTGAGATTGAGAAGCATGGACTTTCCTGAATTTAGACAGGTGGAAGAGAAATTATTCTTTGATTACTTTGATAGAAAGAATTGGATTATTCTGTTATCTCTATATCAAACTTTCCTCACTAATAATTAATTAGTGTCATTTCTTGTATTTAAACTTTTCCGAACCTCCATGTATCTCACTTTTCAAAAAAAATAAAAAGAAGGAGGCACGGTCAAGATCAAGAACCAAGACGGTGTGCCTTGAATTTGCCCCAAAATTTCCAAGCAGGTAGCCTTCGACTTGAATGAATGAATGAATATTGGCTTTTATTGTCATAATAAGTATCAATACAAAATGTACTGGTTCAAGTTAGAGTAGTACACCAAAAATAGTTGTCGGGCTGTTTGACCTCTAGAGGTCATTGAAGTATAGCTTTGGGTCAGCCGTGCCTTTGGTTTGATTTTTATGAAAATCGGTAGAATCATAGAGCTGAACTGCACTATTGAGTGGTACTGGACTTGTGAATAGGACTACGGCCTGGTAACTTCAATATATTATAACAACTTGATATATTGAAGATTATGGAATTTGAAATATGATAAAAAAATTATTTTCGAGCTTACCAATTTCAATATTACATTTTTATATCAATGGCAGCATAGTGCAGCGTTGATTTCAATATTTGGTATTTAGCTACGTATATCAATGAGGTATTATTCCAGTCGGTCCATTTTTTCAAAAACAGTTACTGTAATTTTGCAATGAGCATTACATACGCGGGAAAATTACTACTTTTTTGTATTTAACGAAAATACTAGTATTGGTAATTAAGAATTATTGCTTTTGTAAGTTAGCTAGTGGAGAGCTTTGCTATTGTCTTTTTGTAGTGAATACTGATGTTTCACAAGAAGTCTCAAATGAACAAAATAATTCCAAGTAATAGACGCATGTCTAATTAGGTATAATGTACAGAACATTATGACGTCCATAATATTATCAAAACAACAATTTTGCATGCTGGTGTTGCGGTTATTGCTTTTTAATTGTAATTATGTCTAGTTATCAATACCTAACCTACCTACCAATATATAGTATTTATTCAAAAACAAAAGCAAGCAACAAACAGTTGCACAATGCTCACACGAAGATTTTAAAATAAAAAAATGCAAGGCAAAATCTATTTTGGCTCTGGATACTTTTCATTCTATTTTTCTGTGGTCACTCGTCCCTATATAACAAATGAACTTTTCACATTGACAAACAACTAGAACTAGAAGCTACTATTGTACAGTGTATAGTACAGTCACGGAAGACCTAATAAAAGTGTTAATAATTAAGCAACTGAGAAGACTGACAATTAGAAGGTTGTGAAATAATTCTTAATTTAGTTAACGAATAGCAATTCCCATTAAAAATGGGCCAACTCTGTGTTGCTGTTGTCTCAATAACTGCGCTTCTAGTTTTTAACGTTTTTCAATTTTCGAATGCAATATATGGGGCACACAAAGATCAATCAATTTATCGGCCACTAGAAATGGCTGAAAATTGTTTTCATCAATTAAATGATGAGCCAAGGTGCAAATTTGACATCTCCAACAATGCTTCCAATGATGTTAAATTGGAATGCATCAACCAGGAAAGTTCTCCACCAGCATTAAGATTGCAAGGAGAATTTGACATTTTGAAGATAACTTGCACTGCTTCCTATGCAGTCGACTTTCTTTATTATGGGACTCAGGTATTTTAATAAGCAGTACCACAAAGTTGTGCTTTATTAGCTTTATTACGCATTAAAACATTTCATACTCTTCAAAAAAATTCAGACATTTAATGACCGATTTAATGATATAATATAACCAATCTTCAAATAAAAGCACGCCCTATTTTTAAAAAAAGTAATGAAGTGCTTAAATTTGTAAGCACTTCATAAGTTATTTACAAAATTAATTATTACTTTTTTTAGATTGAACGGGGTAGACTCAGTTATCAAATAATATTTAATTAAATATTTCATTGTTTTTAAAAACTACTTACAACTTAGTTTTTAAATTATTTATTACTGATTTTTTAAAGAAGGAGTCACGGTCAAGATGGGCAAAGTGCCCTTAGTTCAATTTGCCCCAAAACTTGGAAGCAGGCAGCATTTGACATGTAAATCAAGTTTGAGTTGTACACCAAAAAAGTTACCAGGTCGTTTGAGTTCTAGAGGTCATTGAAGTATAACTTGGGGTCAGAAGTGCCTTGGTCTAGAGGTCAAACTGCTCGGTAACTCTTTTGGTGCCATACTCAAACCTGTTGTAGGGAACGAGCTCTATGATTCTAACCGATTTTCATACAAATCGTAGCAATAAGGTACTGTTGACCCCAAACTACACTTCAATTACCTCTAGAGGTCAAACGGTCAGGTAACATTTTTGTTGTACTACTCAGACTTCATGTACAACTGTACAAGTCAAAGGCTACCCGCTTGCAAATTTTGGGGCAAATTGAACCAAGGACACAAAATGAATTTCTGGTTTTAAAAGTTCTAATAAATGTGAGAATATGACAGTTGTTTTCATTTGCGCAAATGGAAATTAATTTCAATTTGTGTTTCATTTTTGATTGTATTAATGCATAGCCAACCGAAGCGATATTTGTTGAGTGGTCAAAAGAAATTCATCCCAATTGGGACTTGAGCGATCAAAATTACACGGTTGAAGTTAAGGTGTACAGTGTTCAAGCACTATTCAACTATTACAATGATCCTTCGAACAACTACTACGAGAATCCTTCAGAAAATTATCCCCTCAAAACTATTCACGATTACTCAAGATCTGGAAACTATACATTCCCTGGAATTTTCAACAAAACACTAGAAACTTCATTTTATTTATTTCTTGAAGGTAAAGTTCGTGAGTCACATTATTAATAGTAATATTTGGAATGTTTTATAACTCAAGTCATTTTTTGTAATTGTTTCATATTGTTAGTAATTAGGAATAGTTTAGTGCTTTTTTACTGAGTTACTACTTCCAAAGTTGCAGATCATGCAGACACTACATAAATGCATGCAATGTTTTAATTGAAAAAAAAATATTTTGAAACCATGTAGACACTGCGAAGCCATCACTTTTGCGAAATAGTCGTACTGGCCAAATGAAAGTGGCCAACTCTGTATTGACTATACCTTGCCTTCCTTCTCATTTCAACACAAATGTGACGCTGTTAGCACCATCCACAGCTTTGCAGACAGGTCCCTGGACTCCATTCCTTGGATTCGTCATTAACACCCAAGAAATTGAAACAATTTACGGAAAATACAAATGTGAACTCTTTATGGGAGATACTCTTTTTGACACTATTGACTTCGATTTCAAGCCAGAAACGAAGGGTAAATAGTTAAACAATTATTAATTCAATATTAGGATTTTTCCACTTGGAAGCAATTTATGGTGAAATAATTATTTTTACTAGTTGTGAAAAAGAATCCTAAAACATGCAAATAACTTTTTTTGAATATTTTTGCTTGAAAAACTTGATGAAATAATTCAAGTTTTTCGTCGTAATTATTTCGGTTGACATTTATAACCGCAACTTTTAGAATTCTTTTTATTAGTGTTAGAAATTTTTTACTAAAACACTGGAATTTGTATTTGTACAATTTTTAGAGCCAATTTTCGGACTGGAAGATTTTGATCAAAAAGGAGGAGTGGAACTGGACCTAACTGGAGAGCCAAAAACTGGTGGAACTCCTTATGTTGAGTATATACACCCCGTGTGCAAAACACGAGACCCGAGTGTTCAGGTTGATGAAGAAAGCGTCGAATTGATCAGTGTCCCGTCCCACAACTTCGGTCGCATGCGACTCGTTCAATTATTCGCACTTCCTGTAAGAAAGCATTTTGGCTTTAATAAATAAATGTCGGGACAATAACTTATTTTATATTTATTTTTAAGAAATTTGTGAACAGAAGCTATACGGCTAAAATTACGAAAGGAGTAATAAATTGGGATCCCTTAGTGAGACAAATTCGACAATACAATGGCGTCAATCAGCGCATGGGGACTGTATTTTGTTCTACGGGATATGCTCAGAAAATAAGTGACTTTGGCTTATCAATCAGAGGTCAATTCATTCCCTTCAACTTCGGATTGGGTGAGGATTGTGAATTTATAAATGTATGAATGCCACACAGGAATGGAAAATCTTCCATTTATTTTTTGGATGCACGTTTTTTCTTATTTCTTGCTTTTTAAATCTTGATTGAAGGACTCGTTCTTTACCTAATTGATTTTCAACTAGAAACTGATTGTTTTAGAGTAATTCTATCATTTTTTCAGATTGGGCAAAATTTAACAGACGAGTTTCAGCCATAGAAGTGCATTTTGGAATAGAAACACTTAACCACACAGGAACTTTGTACGTTGACACTAATGTCACTTTTGTGTGCAGAGTTAATGTGCCAGTACTTGTGAGGCCTGTTGTTTGGTACACAAAAATGAACAATGGATCCCTCATTCAAGGTAATTCCAACCATTGACATAATTGTATAATTCCCTTTGTTTAATTTTGTTTTTTATTTCAGTGGCGATTGATTATGATTTATACGAGGATATGTCCACTCAGTCAATCAAAATTTCAAATGACACGAAGGAAGTTGTTTGTGCATGTTCGTACTGGTATTCCGATTTCTGGAGAAATATGTCGAAAGCCATCAATCCTCAAGGTTAGTTTTATAATACCCAGCATAATAATTTCAAACTGTCAGACTGTTTAATATCTGGATTCCATGAAAAGCTGAAGTTTTCTTGATATCCTAATAAATCTCTTTCGATTTCTCTTTATTCTCCTCGATTCTAACTCTTCTTGGTTTCCTTTTTTATCGTTATTTATTTCAATTATTCTGTAAAAGCAATGAACGGAAATATTTTCTGGGTTCGTGGAATGGGCACCGACATTATTTCAGCAATCAGCACCATTATAAGGTAGACCACAGTAATTTTTTGTATTGTTTTAGAGGCTGTGAAACCTGAAATTTTTCAGCTAGAAAGTAAATACAAGTTGACATCAGGGTCAAAAAATCGAAACATACGATGTACGGCTGTGGGTAATCCACAACCGGACGTATATTTCGAGAAAAATGGAAAGGTGGTTAACAAATTAACACTTAGCTACATTAAATAATTAAATTTCATCATTTGTCATTTTTCTGATTTGTACTAGTTACTATTTTATTGTTTATTTTATTCCTTTTAGCGAGTGGAAAATGTGACTAAAACCTGGAACAGTGCAATTTTATTGTTTCCAAAAGTCGATAGCTCTCACTCAGGAACTTATACTTGCGTTGCTAAAAATGTCTATGAAACTAGACAGCAGTTTAATGTCGTTTTGGAAGATGGTTACTTACAATTCTACATTAATTACGTATTTACATTTAGTTTTATAGAATGGTTTTGAAAATTCAAATATTATATTTTACAGAATTTTCTAGCCATGATCTGACTCTTGTAATAACAATTCCTTTAGTTGTATTCTTTCTGACTGCACTTGGAGCTTTTATTTACATAAAATACTTCCGACCCGAAAAGGTAACTCTACTACAATCTTACAAATCAAGAAATTGGATTGCGATCAAAATAAACATTGAGATAAATAACTTTTTTGAAATATTTCAATTCATTTCTTTGAAAATTGAAAAACATTCAAAAATTTTAGGTGTCGTGTTGCATACCTATTATTTGTATTACCTATGCATGATATTTTTCCAATACCTACCTATTTTTTCAATGCAAATGTAAGTATATTAAAATATAAAGAGACGATTATATTGATTTAGACCGGTCTAACAAAACAAGAAGTGGAGGATTTCCTAAAAGGATTGAGGCCTGAAGAAGCGAAGTTAAGTGCCGAAGGAAATGAATACACACACGAGTTTGCTGTACAGCGTCCTTACGTCAAAGAGTACGAAGTGCCCACAGATCGCTTCAGCATTGGTAAAAAAGCAGATTTAATTTGTTTTGATTGTCTGTTTTTATCGTTACCACTATTACCTACAAACGCAAAATTGGAAATGTATTGAAAGGCTCAATGGATGTACATATAAAATACGAATTCGAAAATAATGTGTAGATGAGTCTAAAGTGCTGGGCAAGGGAGCATTTGGCCTTGTGCTGGAAGGAACAGTGGATGGAATTCCAGTGGCCGTAAAAACGGTGCAAAGAAATGCCGATAAGCAATACCTCAAAGCCCTTTTATCTGAATTGAAAATCATGATTCATCTGGGAAAGCACGATAATCTTGTTTCTATTGTGGGGGCACACACAAAGGAGCTTCGAAGAGGTATAGATATTTGCATTCACGTAACACAATTTTAATTTTGTTGTCGAAATGAATTGAGTGCAATAAAATATATTTGTTGCAGGATTCGTGTACGTCTTTGTCAAATACATATCTTTGGGAAATATGCAAACCTATTTGAGAAATAACGGCGACTTGTTCAACGAAACACTGTACAGTCGCCTTTTGTATTATTAATCATTTTAACGATTTTTTATTGAGATTTTTAAATTTTAATATCAAATTCCTGCTTGAAATAATCGTGATCCGGCACACACTTTGAAATTGTATTAAATGTTCAACTCCAGTGACTTTTCATTAATTGTATTTGTATTGCAATTGTAACTCAGAACTGGCCCTGAATGTTCCGCGGAGAATAAAAACAATTTCGGTCCGTACCTGATGACGTTGTGGTCAAGGCAAATAGCCAGCGGAATGGAATATTTGGGATCAAAAAATGTAAAACTTCATTTCATTCCGATTCTTGCTTCAGTCTCAACACTCAAAATTGAATATTATTTTAGTAATTATGCAAATTTTATTTTGTAGGTTATTCATGGGGATTTGGCTGCACGAAATGTTCTCCTAGACGAAACCAGAACAGTAAAAATCACAGATTTCGGACTCTCGAGACAACTATACGACTACAACGATTACATTAAAAAGCAACAGGTGTACTATTCAAAAATCCATGAAAAATTTTTGCAAATAACTTTTACTCGGAAATTGAGAAAAAACCAGATGACATTTTTTAATTTTGTTTATTGTGACTCAGGAACCCCTGCCTTGGCGTTGGATGGCCATTGAGTCTCTGAAGTACATGTCATTTTCAAAGCAGTCAGATGTGTGGTCGTACGGTGTGACTATTTGGGAAATATTTTCGCTTGGAGAAATTCCTTTCCCTGGTTACATGTGGAATCTTGAATTCGTGGAACATTTAGAACAAGGACTTCGAATGGGCAAACCCAAATACGGTTCTTTTGAAATGTAAGGCAATTAATTTCTTTTCTTCTAAAAAACTTCATCGTTCGTAAGAATAAACTCTAAACTGACAAAGAATGAATTATTTATATGTTTACTGTACAGTTTTGAGTTGTTGTGCGAATGTTGGCATCCTGATCCAGTGAAACGACCCAACTTTGGTCGAATAGCTAACGAAATTATCGTGTTAATGGATGTAGACAATGTAGAGACCAGCACTACAGAGACAGTACACTCCCTCGAGTAATATCAATGATCAAATTATGTCTAATATATTAATCAATCGGAATTCTATTTGGTAGCTCATAATACCGCGTGATCAGTCTACACTGCTGTGGAGCTTATACATGGGCTGGACTTATTCCTTAGATAGCCCTGTT
>JAQFYB010005129.1:0-14695 GCA_034694085.1 Pogonognathellus longicornis | reverse complement strand
ATCGTGGTGAGTGTAATTTCAATGTACAAGCATTGTATGGCAGACCAATATCAAAGTTGTAGAAGTAGTGAGGTTACAAGGTGGAAAAGGAGCCTTCAATTTACTTCCATCGGTCAGAAATTGTCAATTCAGTCCCTTGGCTCACCTTTTTAGTATGATTGTCCCTTTTTTCTTGACTTCTTCTCAAAATCTATTGTTTTCTAATTACTTCAAAACAAATTGGTCGTAAAAATACAAATACACGCAAGTAAAACAAAAGAGTGTCTAACTTCGGATTAGCTCAGAGAACAATAAAGGCAAATTTTGGGCTTTATTGTGAAACACCTTCAGAACAGCGTGTGCTGTAATCATCCAACTTTAATCTAATTTTTCAAACCATTTCTCAAAGTCTCGATCAAACACTGTTGTCAAATTCTGGCTGACTTCAATTAAAACGTGGAAAGAGTGAAAGAGAATAGAAAGTCTGAGTTTCTTTCACTCAAACCAATATATTAGCTCAGTGCTTTTATGAAATTGTGGTAATTAGCTTTAGGTACGCAGCTACCCAATTCACATTTATTTATTAGTATTAGTACTACTCCACACTCCAAATGCATTACTGTATAACTCTGGCGCACTTGTATCAACTGGTAATGATATAAATCAGAAGACATTGCTTGTGCGAATATATGGAAGTCATGCTGCAGAGAAATTAGTTGCCCTACCCCCACCAAAAGTTCTCAAGGGGAAATCTCAAGTTTAAAAGAAATGTTCGATTATCTGTATTGTCAAGATGAAATAAAAGTTTGAGGTTTTCCTTTTCCTAGTAACTAATGGCACTTAGGTGTAGAAACTACTTGCCGTGTGTATAGCACTGCACTGGCTGTGCTACTCCTCCGGCTGAGGCCAAGTGAAGAGTATACATGAAACCAAAGCACGAGGTACTTGTAGAGGAAGCGAGAGAGATGATGATGACGAGGCAGACAGGTAGTTGTAGAACTTACGGCAGACTCCTAGCTACTAACTTTAGAAAATAATAGGGAAATTCGCAGACAAACCCACCAAAATCAATTTCAAGCAGACATCCATTTAGTTAGTTGTAGCTCACTTGGAATTTCGAAAGACTACACGTACCACTATGTAAAAAATATGGCGAATGCGAATGCGACTTGGCTGGGAGGAAAACTCAACAGAGTTAGGTATAATAATACCCAAGACAAGGTTGCAGAGATTTTAAAGAGGTAAGCACTTGAGTTTCGAAACTTAAGTCTTGTTCATACATATATAGTATTCTATAATACAGCCTCTTGTGTTTGACTACGCTCTTTTATATTTATAACACAATAAGCATAGAATATTATTATACCTACACAGCGTTATTCTCACATTCCCTATATTCATTCACAACCAGGCAGTAGTGCAAGGAAACTTACATGTTCAATACAAGAGCACTTTTTCATATAGCTAAGCACTTTTGAGTATCTCAAGTGCACACTTGTCATTTTAACAAATATTATTATACAGCGTGCACATGTAATGAGTTTCTTTTCCCTACAAGATCAGCCTTTTATACGTGTAGAATTCATAATATACTTTTCACTTGAACTGAAGGATGGAGAAGGTAATATGAATAGCGAAGCACGAACCAAATCAACACTGCTACAATGCGTCTATGCATCCCGTCTAAATGCAGTGATGGAAGTTTATTATGGTGGTCTGGTGGTGGTCGGTAACTGTTGGATTCATTTTTCAAGTGGGCTATCTGACAAGTTGCGCCGGTGTGTTTCTTGGTGTGTATGCGGGATCATGATTCTTTCCGATTTTATTTGCCTCGAATTATGTAAGTTTCAGATTTTCAAAGATGAGCATTAACTAGATTTAGTTTCATCAGCTTTTTCTGCAGGTGGAACTTTTTCGCCAAAAGTAGTGGCAAAACTGTTCGGAGTGACGACTATATACCATTAGTGCATATAGACTGACGCCAAGGTTTTCTCAGCACAACTTTGCGATTGAGTTAAAGAGCTGACTGAGATATAAGTAAGTGAGAGACCTGTCTCCATATATGGAACATGTATTATAATCTGTTTGAAATATATTTAAACCAAGTCAGTCACAGAGAAAATGTATGTCTATTAGTAAGCAGAAATCCACCCCCATCCGGGATCTTCTCCGTCCATGTCATCCCAATAGGTCGTTATTTAACCAAACTTATCTTTTTTCGTCAATACCTTTTATCGAGACATCTCACAGAAAAACGAAAAAACGTGATTTTGTGCTCTATAGGAGAGTATGACTAATAACACGACTTGTAAATGTGTAGCAGGATACACAGTGATGGATTCTTTTCTTGAATCTTCATCATCCTCGTGGAATTTCCCTTAGTGAGTCTGGGTAGTAAGTTTTGTCAAGGCTTAGTAAAGTAACTTGCTTTTTGTTGGCAATCGGAAGCAAGAGTATTGAAAGGATAGGAGACATCCTAGTTTGGAAAATGTTTGAAAATAAGTGAAAAAAGAAATGACCATTCATTGCGAAACTGCTGGCAGCACAGAGAGTGTAATGTTATCCGGGTACTGGTATTATTTGGCTGGAGGGTATTTTGAGTATAGCAACAACAGGAGACTGGATGAGAGAGGAGAATGCATTAACCCGAATTGACTCTCGTCCAGAAGACTCGACATGGAAGAATGAAATGATTTTGATGGAAATTGATGGAGATTGTGATGTAAATGCAAATGTTGATAGTATCTACCTTTTGGTTGGGTACAAACAACGTTTTTGTTGGTGGTCCTCTGCAAGTAGTTTTCCTGCACACACACAGGACTTCAGGACAGGGCAGGGCCATGTAGACGCACAATAGAAATGGAATCATGACGGATTGATAGAGTCGAGTGCTGTGCTGGTGGATTGCTGTGCAGAGTTAGAGTGACTCGTCGATTTCTATTGTACTGACATGAATGATGAAGTTGTATGTAAAACGGGAAAATGTATCTACCTACTCCACTTACTCTCAGACTCACTCTCTCTCTCGTTCTCTTATTCTCTCTCTGCCATTCCATTTCCTTGCGACAAAAGAATATCTTCATAATACACCAAACTTATACCAAGGCCCAGCATAGCTAAGAGCGTGCTATTATCACTAGACTCATTGTGTGCACAAAGAGCACAGTATGTATATACGCTCTGGCTTAATGTCAAATCTGAAATGTGTGTGTGCTGATAGGAAATTCTTTATTGGAGGATACATGGGAATACAATCTGGCATCACGGAGAGGATTGCTTGAGCTGAGTAGTGCAGTAGTTGATTGTTTGTCCGCCCATGTAAATATATAGCGAAGCGGTGCTCGGGAATGTAGTAGGTGTGTAGGGAGATATTGTAAGAAGGCGAGATGGAATTTATAAGGGAAGACTGGCTGATGATAGGAGTAGCCATAGACAAAGTTGATTTGGTTTGACTTGTCTGACTTTCAACTTTAGTTATAGTTGAGTGTGGAGCAGCAATAGTTGAGGATGAGAGGAAGAAGATATAAGTAAGAGCTGGGGAAAATTTTGCTGTAAGTTGAAGTGAAGGGTTGACACGACGTGCTCAAGTGGTCTTGGGCCAACCAAGTCTTTGTCGAATTGACAGCCAAAGGCAAAAGCTCAGTCACTCCAATTCACCATCCACTTGTGACCAACAAAGAGGAACTTGTTGGTTGGAGAGCTTCGCAAAGGTGTGCTATAGTCACAGCACAAATAACAACCCTATCCAATCCTACGTGTAACCACTGCACTGCAATCATCACACAAATGCGTCTCCCACAAAATATATTTACTCAATACATGCAAATATTCAAACCAAATGTCTAAGGAACAGCTCAGGCATTTCGCATTCTTCTAAGCCACAAAACAAACACTGTCTTCCACACAAATTGGACGTGCAGAAATAAGAAATCACTCGTACTAAAGCACAGATAATACGAACAAGCTAACAGCCAGTATTCCTGGAATCTCTTCATGCCATACATATCTAAATTAAACATTTCTTAGTTTGGTTCAATGTAGTGCTGTTTTTTTACTTGTATTGAAACGAGATAGGAATGTTGTTCCTTCATTTTATTTTAATTATTTTATGCATATTATTATATCTATTTACAAAACGTATACTATACAATTTCCATTTTGATTTGCGACATCAAAGTTGATGTACGCTTTAAAAAGTTGTATTATTTAAATACGTAAGTGACATTGTGCGTTGGTATGAAATACTAACATTACTGGCATTTTTTTAACAATTATTTCTGTAATGCAGACTTTTTTGAAAATATTTTGTCGCTATTAAATGATATGAATAAATAATTGACAATGGGGTGTTGATAAGGTCAGTATAATAAGTGAACGTGTTCTTGTATCTATGAGCGAGGTGTAACATCTTGATACAGGCACATTGGGCACTCAGTGACATTTGTTAAATCCATTCCTTCAGGAACGTTTCCAGGAAAGTGGACTCCAGAAGACGAAGGACTTGGATGGAACAAAGAATTGTCAGGCGATTTATAAAGATAAAATTCTTTACATCGTGGCAGTGACAAGTGTGAAGATAGTGATTCTTTGTATTTATAGTCGTGTAAGGAAAAGGAGCGAAATAGAAAAGTACAAGGAAGATGTACAGCCTATAGGAGGAGATAGAGAGAGAGAGAGAGTAGCCAAAGAAAATGGCGGTGGGAGAGGAGATGAGAATGAAGTGTTATTTTGTATATATCCTTCTTATTGACACACTACTTACTACAGCAGCAACGATCTCGCACCATTCTACTCTCAATTCTGAAAATCATAGAGATAGACATAGAGACACACTCATACAAAAGACACAACTCACCTAAGAAGATAAGGAGATGGAGTTGAGCGAAATGAACTCGACACAGATCTAAATCTACGTACAAGAAGTTTACGTTATGTTCTCTCATGCCTTTTCCATGTTTCACACAAACTCTTTTAGTATATCTTCCCGTCTATCTAAATAATACTAGTGTACGTATATCTATACATCCTTATACATCTATTTCTCTATCTGATGAAGACATCTTAGAAAGAGCAACTAAAGGTGAGCTAAGTATAAGACATGCTTTTACAGCACTTGTTAATATCGTACTTCCACTCTCAATGCCATCGAATTTCAAGCCCAGCCAAGCCAAGGAAGTTGATGGTTCGTTTAGTTTCCCCTGTGATTCTCTGAGCACTTGTTCCCATTCTCTTTCACTTGAATTGAGTAGTCCTGTGCACCACATAAATATAAAGCTTAAAGGTTGCTTTCATCTTGAATTAAGGCTTCCGAAGGCTCCAATTATTGGTTTTGTGAGAACACGACACTACTACCGCTCCCAGAACATAATATTATACCATGTTCTTTTACAACTGCTACTACAACTCTTCTTACTAAATACAAGTGTGTTATTCGTTACACAGTTCTTCTTGTTCGACACACACATAGGTACACATCGTTGCTTTTCTCTGATAAAGAGATTGATTTTGAGCAAGTATCAGAAGAGCGATGTAGTTGGAGTTGAAAGAAGTGGGATGCGATGGAAGGTGAAGTGGAGTGGACGAGTAGTGTGTGGATTGTGCAGAAAAGGCAAGGGAAGGACGCTAGCCAGCAGACGCTATAATATTATTGTAGTGTGTGTGGCATTACTACTCCTCCATCACTTTTTGGAACGTAACACCACTGGAATTCTGCACTAAAGTCAAAAAAGCCAAGTCAACTTACATTGCACCACATTCTCATAACATCAAGCGGAATAGCGAGATAGAAAAAGAGACGTGAGATGTGGTTAGATAGTGAGAATAAGAATTACTGCGTCTACAAAGAAAAGAAAAGCTATTGAAACTTTATAGCCAGCGGTCATCATCATTATCATCCACACACTTTATCCTTTAGTTCCCATCCTCCCTTCTTACAACGCACATTACGCCACACACAACCTTCACTCTATATCCATTAGCTATATATACTGTATCGAAAAAGGACCATCCAAATACAACGTCACATGCAAAATACAAAATCCTTCCTAATTCTTTCAAAAATGTAACTTCTCTAGTTACTCAATAATAACATACTATTAGTACTATGTATTTACATGGAACATCTTAGTTGACTTCCAGTCTTAGATTAAATGAATCCATAATAAATAACTCTGAAAAACTAGTACCTACATTACATACCAATAATATTGTAGTCTAAGCTCCTGCAAATTTTAAATGTCAAAAATTATTTCTAAAATTAAAATCCTTTTTACTACTATTTAGGTGTTTGATTTAGATATATGTAGGTATACCTAATTATTTTCTGAATTGCCCTGCACCTCTATAGTTGGTAGGTTGATTTATAAAACAATTTATTCTGGTTTGGTCTAAAACATTTTGTGATTGATTCAATGAAATTCACCAGAATTGAACTATATCTTTGGAAGTATGTATAGTTGGTACACAATACATGTATGTACATTGTTTCGTACATATAAAAATAGTTAAAGTTGTGGAGTATATCTGGGCATATTGTGATTTGTGATTATATAAGAAAATGCCTGAAAGAAAGCGACGAGAGGAAGAAATTTCTCTTTCAGTTGATTTGACTGAGTTTGACGAGACGAGAATTGACTGGAGTCGAAAAGGACTCCACGAAATGAAAGATAGTAGCAACTAGCATGGAATGGAATGGACCGGCGAGCAAAGGAAACTAAACGGGGGGAATGAGATCCAACGGACCCGAACCACCAAACCATCAACAGTTCAACAGCAGTGTATACTCCATTTGCAGTTCCAGGAAGAGGAGGATGATTCGTAGGAGAAAGAAAGAACAGAGAGATAGTGTGTGAGTCGGAGAAGAGAAAAAAGTGAATTGGAGACCCAAAGGAGATTCGACGGGAGGAAATGAAAGAAAAAAGGAGCCAGAGGATTCTCACCAGTAAATAAGCCATAACGAAGTTAAAGGGACTATGAGTTGGGGTGCTGTGTGCCTGTGCCATTGCCAATGCCAAGTCTTTTCCATCATTTGTTTCGCTCTTTCTTTAGCATAGCCAAACTCACCTCAACCTCCTCCACACGCCACACACTCATCTCTCGCCTATAATTTCCTCCCACACTCTTCCATACACTCCGTCCGCTAGGTCTCCACAAATACATCAACTCTCCTTTCTTCTTTCCGATTTACACTTGTCTTTGCTCTCTGTGTACAGAAATTCTACATCTACAAGAATTGTGTCCACATTGCTCCAAGTATACGGTCATGAGTTGAGGGTCGTGTGTATAAGGATATGTCTCTATGTACACGAGATTTATTGATTGCCAATTGTAGTGGAGAGTTGGAAGGCGTAAGAGTTGTGGCAGTATAGAGTTGCATGAGTAAAAGTACCCGAGCGGAGTGAGTAGCAGTGAAATGATGCTCCCTTGAGTCCTCCTCACTCCATCCAGTTGTCTCTCGCTCAGTCACTCACTCAGTCGGTTCAGTAGTTTCTTTGCTAGTGCTATCCTAAATATATATAAAGATATATAGATTATACATATTTATTGTAGGCAGGTAGAATAGAGTTATATGTGTGTTGGAATTGAAGTAGGCAAGCGGAGGCTGTGGCTGATTCATCATTTGATGTTCCACACTGGCCGGAAATCTAATTTGTCTCAACAAGTAACCCAAGTCAAGTAGCGAGTAAATCAGTCGCCTAAAGGTGCAACAGTCTCCCTACAGCACCACGCTCACCAACACCAACCTCACTCATTCCTATTCCTTCATTTATAACTCCAATATTTTATTTCTCTGCATTCTCGTCCATTCTTTTCCAACACTACCATCCAAATACACTCTGTATGTCTGCATTTTAGCAACAATGAATGGCTAACTGTACTATCTGTATTGTAGTATGAACCGAAAAAGAGATGCTTATTCTTAGTTCCACTTTACACTACACATATTACTGGGGTTATCTACAATTGGTCCATTCATGTATTTCTTTTTAATCTGTTGTCGAGCGATTTTGTCTTTACAACGATTAAAGAATATGATTAAGAATCGCCCGACTTCCTTACATGTGTATGAAATTTTTACTGCTGAAGAAACTGTGAATATTTTCACTGCAGTAATATTAACCCCCACGAGTTATAGGGGCTAGTTTTAAAATAATTAAATAACCATAATATCTCAATGTGTTGTGTGACTTCTGTATGTTGTGCAGTGCTACTTGCAAAAATTGCAATAATGTTCTCATCTATATTCATTAGCTTGATTCACTTCAATCAATTCTCAAAAGTGTTAAAGTAGGTACATGACGTGAAGATTAGTTTGAAATTCTTAGTTCATCTATATGGATTTGAGCAAAGGACAAATGAAAAATCATCCCTCACATTTCTTTCTACTCTTCATAGTCATAAAATTGCATTCGAGATTTATTTCATTGAAAAAAAATCAGTATGTATCAGTAATAGATATTTGCTAATTGTAGAGTGTACAGTTTAGAAAAGCTTCAAAATCAACGAGGTGAACAATAAATTGAAGAATGCATAAATCAGGAAAGTGTAGCGAATCAAAATCATTGGAGTAAATAACGGTTGTGTGTAGTGTGTAGGAGTATTAAGGAAAGGACGATTGCAATATATGGAAGGACTGAAGGAATTGTGAAGGAAAATGTGTAGGATTGTTTCGTTGCATTAAAGAGAGGATTGAAGTTTTGTGTTGGTTGGGGTCGCTCTCCCCACAATTCCCACAGCACGGAACCGTTCAATTCAGTTTCAGACGGAACGAGTCCTTTTGCTCTTTATCGGATCTCTTCAGGGGATTATAATACGGATAATACTTCTTCACCACGAAAATCGCATCAAACACCCTTCCTTTAACTCTGCTGTCTCCTTTTCACTGCAGGAGGAGTGTGGCAGTGCAGTTGTAGAAATGTATTGGCAGTGCAGCATCACCAACACAGTAGTCAGTCAGTAGTGGCTTCTTCGACCCCCTCCAGTCACTAGCTGGAAATTCTACATAGAAAATATATAAGAGCCAAGCTCGGTGTGGCATGTGGATGTTTGCAGTGGAAGTAAATACAGACATAACGAAAGAATTGCTATTGCCACACGATGATGTGAAAACATTGTGCTTGAGCCATAATTCGTCGTTGCCTTGTCTGCATTAATATCAAATCCACTTATTTCACTAATGTCATCTTCATGGCTCTTCCAACAGCCAGTCATTCCACTCCATGCCAAGTCATGTCACCCGGCGTCAATGAAAACTAAAATATTTAGGGTAATATTTAAACCAAAATATTCGGTAGGAAGGAATGGATGAATAGAAAGAGAAAGAGAGGAACAGGATCACACACCAAAGAAGTATTTCCAAGAAAGACCTCAACTACATACAAATACGACTTTACACGTTTCTCCTTTTGCTTCTCCCTGACTCTCTCTTACTGGTATGCTCATCCACACTTCACGCTCTCCCATTTCTTTTCCTTCATTTTTATTTATTTTCTCGTCTCTAGTCTCTATTCAACAGCAGACGATTCTGCCAATGAAAAATTACCCGCTCTGTATCTATATAGTAACTGGTGACTAAAGAATTTTCCCAATATGCTATTGCTACTTCTTCAAGAATGCATGAAAATATTTTACTCCTTCCCTTACTATCAGTATGTCCAACTTAAATATAAATATACAGTGATATAGTTTTTATGGTATAGGTTATAAGCAGTGTGTTGCCATTCTATTGCAATACTGTAGGACGTAGTCTACTAATACTATATACAAATACAAACATTTTTTTCTCGTCTACATAGCATGTTACGTATGCAAAGCAAACATAACTAAATAGCTTCTTCTTGCCTCGATGCAAGCAGCAACTCAGAAAAATACTTAGAAACACTTGCGGATCTAAATCTTTAGAAAAATTCTCATCCCTCTTTTTATTTATTTCTAAAGACATTTTTACTACAGCCAAAGTGTCGGGAGCATCTTGCTCTTTCTTATTCTCATTCAAGACATCTCACTATTTACTTTCAGATTGATTGCACAAATTTCAAAAGAATTAATCCTTTCGCCTTCTCCCTGACAGTCTCTGAGTAGATCCATCCCATTACTGTATTATGTTTATTTCTGACAGACACGTCGACATCAAATGAAAGAGCGTCAACATAAATACTACACCAATATAACAAAACAACTGCCGAATAACATTCCCTCAAAAAATACTCTAAAGCCACAGTTTCATATTGTTAATGCTCAATGCTCTTGTATACTAACAAAATGAATTAACTATAGAGTCACGTATTTATGAGCTAGCAATAATGATATAGAAATAATATATTTAACATAGTTGTTTATAACAGTATCAAGTAATATGTGCAGTGTAATGTTCTAAAAGTTGAATGCAACTATTTTTTCCATGATGCCAGCACACACAAGTCCATTCTATGTTTCGCGTATGTTGCATTTTGGGTTTATTTTGGGTGTAGCAATAAGAAATGGTAGAACTAGGAATATAGTTATAGTTATAAAGTATTGGTGGTGGTGGCGGTTGTGTAGTGGAAGGGAGGATGTGAATGCCATGCCATAGATCATCAGCTACTTTTAGTTTACGTCAAAATCAGAATACCACCCACAAATCATCTCAACAAATAATCTACAAAATGCTCAAATTTTTCTTCGTCTGTTTTTGTTTTTCTTTTCGTGCTTTTCTTTGTACTTACATTACTCAAGGATATACTTATGGCTCACCCGAATATTATACACAAATACTATAAATGCTTACTAGGTATATTATCTCGTTTGTTTGTTGCAGATCTCAACTATTTCAATCCACCATGAGTAGGTAAAGACACAAACAAAATCTGCTGACTTGATTCTTGATAATCCAAATGGATTGCGGTATTAATATCAAACCAGCAGATACAAGAATGTACGCAACAAAAGATAGAAGAAACAAATTATTATAATATACAATTCATTTATAGAGTTGAAGTAAAAAGGGCCGACTTATACAATATCATAATTCACACACATGAACTGCAAGGTTTCAATTTTCATTGTTATGTTTCATTTCTTTCTCCACATGAAATTATTACTCTTCACTGTACTTTTAGCTAATTATCAATCATCCAAACTACGAGTTTTGCTTGGTTTCTAATAAATCTAGTTTTGTTTGATCTAATAAAAAAGCACGGGCCATGAACATAAGGACTAGTATATGACCATGAAAGCAAAATATCCACACTAAATTTTTCATTGTGAATATTAAACTATATTACATTTGTTTTCTTTATTACTATAAGTGTTTGGGTGAACTGAGCATCTTCATCTAATGATTGTGTCTTGTAGTGTTATAACGTTAAGAGAGAGAGCGAGAGAGTCTAGTGGTTTGATAGAGCTAAATGAGCTGATTGAGTAATAAATTGAAGCGACTAGGAATAAATGGTCCCCAGATGGATTTGGAAGAAAGACAGTAGTATAGTAATGGAGGATAGTGAAGTATTGGTGGATGGGGAAGAAAGTGATAGCCTATCTGGTGTCCATTAATAGAGATGCATCATAAAATAATGTGTAGACCTCGGCCTTGACTGACACTATCTGAGTTCCACTATATTTACTGCTAGTAATACGCAATATCACTTGCACTTCCACATCTCTCCTTAAATAAGTGAGCAGCATGTATTACGTGGAGCAGTACACAACCATTACATTGGAGGTGCCGTGTGTCCTGTGTAAATGTTGTGGTGTGAGTGTGTGAGTAGATGGATGTGGAAATGCAGTGT
The DNA here is from genome assembly GCA_034694085.1 of Pogonognathellus longicornis. Taxonomy (NCBI): domain Eukaryota; kingdom Metazoa; phylum Arthropoda; class Collembola; order Entomobryomorpha; family Tomoceridae; genus Pogonognathellus; species Pogonognathellus longicornis. The sequence continues at coordinate 2,951 of JAQFYB010005129.1, read as the reverse complement.
GATGGTTATGTAGGGTGTAAGGGAGAGGAAAAGAACATTGTAGTGAACTAAGCAAAGCTGACGTCGGCACTCGGCACCAGTCATCATCAGCTCTTATCTCTCGGTTTGAGCTTGAGTGCTCATGTTCATGTAGCTGAGTAGTCACACAAACTCACACACCAGTCCCAGTCACGTCCATGTCACCAGTCCAAAGTGTCGCTCCTTCCCTTCCAGTCTTCCTCAAGTGGGTGGTGGCAGAGGAAATGCTATTTCAAACCCTAAGAAGCGTCTATGTGGCTTCCCTGCCGACTACACAATTTACACCACAGCATTTTGACATCAATACATCCATAGCCATGTTCACGGAAGTATTGGTACAACTAATGAGCATTCTAACCAACCAACAACTATTCTCCTTCTAATTATAAAGATTTATTACTTACAAATACTAACCTGTAAACTAAAGTCTCTAAGAAAGACCTGTTTTCCCCATTCACCGAATACTTTATCACAGCTGAAGTTACGTTTCTTATTTAACACACAGACTAACTAATTGTAGACATTATACTTTTGGTCTACCATTCCAAACCCGCATTCAAAACATAAAGCAACCATTTCTCATTTCCTTTACTGTATAATATGCTTTCCCTACACCAACACAAACGTCCATGGTCTCATTTTCACGTGTAACTACTATAACTGCTCATTGGCTTACCTTCTTGTTTTGCCAAAAAATTCAATGAATTACATTCTCCTAGAGGTACTAGGTATTAGGTATACATATACAAGTCATGGGAGTTAAATAACAAGTTTCACTAGTGGTTTCTGTGTGGAAGTGGTTCTGCATGCCAATAGTATCTAAGTAGACTGGAGTTCTTAGAAGAATAATGTAATCATCGTAAGAGATACACAAACCACTTAGCAATAAGATACAAAATTTGGAGAACCGAGTAGAACATTTTGAGGTTTAGTAGCTACAAGTAACATTTGTGTGTTATCCTATAAAAGCACGCGGATCTTCATTCCACTTCTTTTCTTCCCTGTCTCAACCTTTTAACTTCAGTATTTGTGACTGAGGGGAAGTTTCAGCAGTTCCTCACATCCACCCTTGTTGCTTTCTATATCAACATATATCTAACCTTTTTATCAGCACAGTTCATGCGAAGTATCACTACAACATGAAATGATGTAACAGGCCTTCAGAATCTAGTTTTTGTTAAACATACAGTTACGCCAAATTACATTACCTGATACAATGCTGTACGTGGTACTTTTCTTACAGCTCTCGCTTCTCATTTCATTCTCTCCACCAATCCAGTTCGAAAGTTGATTTGACTTGTCGATTTTCGATTGGAAGCATATCATGCTATTGTCTAATGCTTTCTAATGCTTCATGAGTTCGGATACCCTTCTTTTCGCAGGTTTGGTAGAAGATTGGAATTGGTGTGATGGCACATATACTACACAAAAATCTATACATCTCTGGGCCAATATTTCGAATATTTCAGAATTTGCAATAATATGTGTATGTTTACACACTGAAGTGTGTTTCATCTATATAATATTGCTAGAAAAACACCCATTGCACGGGTGTTTTTATAATAATAATGAGTGTTAAATTGTGTGTTAAGGTAATTCTCTAGTGTAGCTTTTGATTTGATGCGCTCTCGGCTAGGAGAGTTGAATTGGATGTCTCTCTTGGGGAAACAGAGTGGAGTTGCAGTCGGGTAATTTTGCAATCTAAACTGGGGGTTACAGACGCGGGTAAATAAGTTCACCTCATTTGCATTTAATGTTTTTATTAGAGTATGATGCTCATGTTCACATCATAACATGTTAGAAAATACTTGTAAAATGGATATCCGACTGGATTTCATCTCTCAAAGCGGAAGCAAGTGCTCAACTACTTTTGTAAAAACATTATTGACACTAGTATAAGCTTTAAAGATTTAGGTACCTACCTATATAATATCTGTAAAGTGAGAGTTCATCACACACTAAAAATATATCTATTACAAATTTGTGTAAAACTTTAAAAAACTTGAGCAATAGCGGCGGTGCTTCTTCCTATTGTGCGAAAATCCATAACTCGACTGAAAGAATTTTCAACCAAGCCAGGCTTATCCTTTAGCTTATCCCAAGATATTTGCACCGTTACAGGGACGTTGGAAATATCTTGAGCTTATCCACTATGTCAATCGAGAGTATTGAAATTGGAATGCTTCCTACGCATTAAAGCCAAAAGAGTCGTCGTCATCGACACCGCCTTTGAGCATTTAATTTTGACAAGATCTTATATACATGGTTACTTAAGCAAAACTTATTCCACGAATCTGTGCATCCATAGAATTGAAAGAGTATTGAGTTGGGGAAAGGGATAGAGACACTTTGCGACGTGACAGGTGCTTTCTCTGGTGACTACATATCTTCCTTTTGACTGGAAATTGAGGAAACGGGAGACTCTTAAGACTTCTCTGCTGTTTGTTGTCTGACTGTCATCGTATCATCATGTTGCCTCCATGTCATTAACTACCGCTCTTGCTTTCACTAAGCCTCATATAAACCAACAAACATGATATCCCTGTATTGGAGCACTGGCATAAATTTTCGCATACTGTAAGCATGTATGCCAGTGATGGGGAAGAAAAGGATACCTATACAAATATTACCAAATGTTCAATTTCTTTTAAACTTCCTTCTGAGACTAGCGAAATAGGTATAGCAAGTTATTGTACATGCACACATTTTGTATAATAAAAAGTAGGTCGTTCGCATGTGTATGTTTCATTTTACTTCCCCATTTTAAAACTTCGAATCTGCAGAAGCAGTGCATTAGTGAATCGTAAGTGTATAGTCACTAACTCAGACAAAAGCGACAGAGTCCATACATACCCACACGGCAGTTGTTGTCCAAATCAGACCCGTTAGGTTAGGTCCGCGTGAGATAGACTAAACTACAAGTCAACACTTTA
>JAQFYB010005128.1:0-14697 GCA_034694085.1 Pogonognathellus longicornis | reverse complement strand
TATCGACAACGTATCGTATCGACAACGTATCGTATCGATAAACGCTTTCCGATGCATCGATTTACAGCACTAATACTCGCGCTGATGGCTTTCATCAAAGATTACGGATTAAACTGCTCAACAGAAATTTTATGTGTTTCTTAAATTGGCCAGATAGAATCAGATAGATCCATGTTCATATTCTTAATCAGACAAAGAAAACAATCATCCTAATAAACAGTAAATAAGCGCATAAAACGAGACTGCCTAAAGTAGTAAGCTTATCACCCCATGTATAGAAAATAGTGTACTATATTATAGTACATGTTACTATGTATTGCACCTAATAATATGCATTAATTTCTTCACTCACACAACACACAAACACCAGAACAGAATCCCAACCGTCTACAATGTACTCTTATCCTTGTACATAGTTTTACCATACAGATCGAGCTTAGCAGAGAATTATCAATGGGTTTGCTTAACATAAAGAGCATTAGCATGAGAATAACAATAATTAGAGATGGAATTTGTTCTCTAATATCTTGGCATATACACGTTACGTTATAAAGTGTACTATACATGGAAATGAACATTAGGTAGTGCAGAGATAAAGTAGTGTGTTAGTGAAAGGAAAACAACCAGTTTTGACTACAGAAGGATGTGTTATATAAAGCTAAGAGAGAAAGCGAGTGGGACGGATAATAATTATAATAATAATAATGTGATCATGTAGGATTGTAGGATGAACATACCTTGTGACTAGGACTCGGAGAGTAGCATGATTAGTAAGATCGTTCAGAATATCCCCCACTGTTTTATGGGGCGAGTCACAAACTTGATCCAACCTCAAAGGCTTCCAGTTTCGCAGAGCGATCGTACCTATCCAATTAAATAACAACATGGAATTACTTAAATATTACTGTCAAACGCTACAGCACAGCCTTGCGTAATCAAATCACATTACTTTGAATCATAATTATTCATGAATGTCTTTGCTGACTACAACCTTCAATTAGTATAGTACCTACATCTGAACATATCATATGTACATGATGGAAACAGTCATCATTAGTAATGAAAGTGGGAAATTATTGTAAAAATAGAAGCAAATCCTTCGTTTCTCAAGAAGGTACTACAATTCAAAAATTGAACGAAAATGTTCTGTCAAGAAAATCTCTTTTGTTTAGGACCTAATACCTATTTTGTATGTATAGGTACAGTGTGACGTATATCACAGCAGCAGTGATTTGTATGACGAGTATTTGTAATTGGAGTGTACAAGATTGTAAGGCCATATGTTTGTGTATACCTTGAGCTTGTCTGATGGTATCTTTGGGATAGCCGAGAAGAGTGAGAACTGTCGTGACAACATCTTGGAATGGAGTTCCGGCAGGAATTATAACAAAATCATCGACTTCGACCACTTTATTTTCGGGAGCAGTGGAGGAATCTTTGACATTGAGAGAACTCATATCAGATGGAGAGAGTCGACAAGGACCGATTTCGCTGGAGGTGACATTGCTATTTCCACCAGAAGTCTCACACTTCCCCAGATCTCGATCCCGACTGCTTACCTCGATGATACAGTGTATAGGCATCGACTTCCCTGCACAAACAAACAAAACCAAATTCCATTTCAAATCATATCAAATAATATACTTACAGTTTAGAAATATTGTTAGTATATGTATGTGGCAAATGTCAGTAGAGTAGTATTCAATTTCAATCGTGGACCGTTTACACAGTGTGTTTTATGAATGCTGGATGGGGGTGGTGGTTTACTAACATTAAGTACATCATATAATATCTGTATTTGGATATATATATGATTCATCAATGAATTTTAATATATAAAAGCAGTATATAGAGTAGCAGTTTCTTAAGAATAAAAGGTGATGTTTGGTATTGTACACGTATCATGTTTGTATTTATTTTGCTTTTGAAGTGTATCTCTCTATTCTCTACGTAAATAGTAAAGGTGACTACCTACATCAGAAATGTTATAATGTTAGAACTAGAACGGTAGAATTTACAGCATCCAAGGAAAATCGAATAGAGTTTTGAGAGTTTAATGAAATGTCATCTTAAATTCATTTCTCTTCTCTCATTATCATCACCCATATCATCTCCACTTTCCTTCCGTTCTTTACAATTGACTCTCACAATAATACACATCTGAGAAAATCGAATTGCATTTCTTAGAATTTGCGGCACGACGAGACAGGACAAGCCACCCTGAAAACCATCATCACCATGTACTGTAAAGCAAAAGGCAAAGTAAAGCTTCTCAACTCTCGACTAGCACATCCGCCGCCTGATTTCTCCAGTTCTCAACTAAATTGACTAAAACAGCACATTTCTCTCTCATCTCAAACATATCTTTCCTATTCTCACAATATAATGGCAGACACAAACTCACAAACCTAACCAATACCTTCAAAAACGCTTTATTTACTAAGTTTTAGTACCTTCAACAAAACTGTATTTTCAGTTGGTAAAGAAATCGCGTTATTCGCTCATGTGTGTACAGGCGACGCACTCACACAAGTCAGAAACAATTGTGTTTTAAATAATTATTATATCACATATTTAGGTGATTCGAAATATGACGACACGAGTCATGACTTTTCAACAGCCTGTCTTGTGTTGTACTCAATCAAAGTCGTTGACACTCGCAATTGATTTTAAAAGCTTATATTAATAAACTCATATATTTTATTAGAGAGATAGTATTTGTATGGGAAAATGTCATGCAATTTTTACATACTAACCAAAGAATCATCACAATTATAACGAGTCCACTTTTATAACACTAATTTGTACACATGCAACTTGATGCAACTACTAAAAATTGCAAAATAAATATGTTCACATTAATAGATCTAGTGATTATAAAAAAAAATTAATTGTCATGTTTCTGTTAAGTACCGATATATCGTTTGTGTGTTTCTGCTGAAGACTCAAATCAAAGAATGAGAAAATATAGAGAAGATATAGTTGACGAGTAAAAATAGTGTCACACGATAGCATTTACTCATCTCAAGATTTTAACACAAAAAAATGCGTTGCAGAGAAAATACTGAAATACTGTACAATTCTAGCATAAAGCTCATTCTGGTACTTCTGGCTGTTCGAATATTTAGGGTTAAAATAAAAAGTGTATTCCCTAAAGATGCAGCTAAACGCTGAAGCAAAGTAGCATTCTTATTCTTCGTTTCAGTTTTGTTGTGTATGAAAAATACGTTCTCCAAGTTACGGACGAGAAAATGGGAAAAAATGGATATCTGGAGAATCCTTGTAAAAGTTTTTTCTCGCCACCATCTAATCCGGCTTTCTAAGGAAACCCGAATTTTTAATCCACTTTCTTATACCGGCTCTTACTTCTCTTTAGTCTGACTTAGGAAACCTTACCAGTTTACTTATGACAAAACTTGGCTTTCCTTACAAACTTTGTATCTCATTCTTTGCTCAAATAAAATACTACACAACATACCACATGTCTCACACTCACAACTATTTACCAACTCTACATTCTATATTATATGCATTTCTCATTTTTCTTAGCCTTCTGCTACATATCCCACATTACTTGGTCTTGGTGGTATGAATATAAAGCTCAGGTAAGTAAGCCGTACTATAGTCCTGAATCTCTGAGCATTACATCACATTACACAAATATCCCAAACCACTGATTCGAGTTGAGAAAAGAATACACACATAACATAACTCACAAGTTATTTTTGTCCGAAAGTATAGAACCTTAACAGACTTATGCATGTACATTTAACAGCCAAAGTTATGCTAAAAGAATTTTGAATGAAACATTCATTATAGCGAGTTTAACGAAACATCATTCTTGCTATATATTTGGAATAACAGAGCACACGTTATAATAATATTACACAGTACATAACAAATGAGAATGAATGGTCTTCTTAATTCTAATTGCCCATGTTTTCAATTATCACGTATTATTATATTATTAGCTGGTGGAATCCTAATATTAAATGAAATTATGTAACTATAATAAACCAATAAATATATTATGCACAATATCCTACACTAGACTAGAGATATCCGTACGTACGAGTAACTAATAGGCAAGTTGGAATACAATATTTTACGACATTTCATTTTGATTTTCCGGTTTGTTTGGAGAGGGCTGCTTAATGTTAGGGGTTCGACGATTTCCTAATGGTAGCAATCCCTCTTTTCTCATCCTGACACGCAAACTAGTAAGAGGGATGTCAACCTCCTTGGCAGCTTTAGCCATCGATAAACCACCCAAAACAAATTCAATTGCTTTTTGGTAAGGAGTCTCCGATTTCCCGATCACTTTTGGTTCAGTAATGACAGGAGCAGAAGCTGCTGCAACCGCACTTGTTCTTGGAGATGTTTTAGTCCTTTTAGATGTTGTTGCCTTGACTAAATGTAAAATAGTTTATACATTAAAATGGGCGTCTTCAAAAAAAAGTAGCAGACTCATGACATGCAAAATCTCTATTAGCTAACTAACCTTCAACCAAAGGCATAGGAATTTTCTTTCTGGCATTCCTGGTAGCATTTCTACCTGTTTTGGGCTGAGGAGCAGTTGACATTGGAAATGAAGGAATGGAGTGTGAATTATTTGTGGTTGAGATCAGGCTTTCACTGTTTCCGCATTGAGTTTCCAGTTTTATCCCTTCACATTCCACTGGGTTTGTTTCATCAACAAGTGAACATACGTCAGTTAATATAGAGTTCATCAATAGAAAAATATCGTTGTCTATGTCACTAGGGTTGCTATTTTCATTTTGCACAATCTTGGGGTTAGGTTTTCGCTTTCTAGATTTCTTCTTGCTGCTCTTCTTTTTCTTTCCCATTTGTACTGGTTGAAAAATGAGTTGTTCATTACTCTGAATTTCTGGTGGTGGCAAAAATATATCGTTCTTCGCCCCTGCAGCAGGTTTAGAAAATAGCTCCTTAATGTCATTAGCATGTATTTCTGCTAAAACTGGCTCCTTCTTGCTGGCCTTTTTAACAGGTTTTTGCAATTCCGTACTAATAACTTTTGGTACTTGTAGGTCGCTTTTGAATACAGATGATTCTTCTGATTGCAAACTTATGTTGCTTTCGACAAAATCCGAAGCTATCATATCAGAATAGTTGCGTTTATCACAGAGGCCGTAAATGCCAAGCTGGTCTCCCCCATTTAAGAAATCTTGCAATTCATCCTTCTGAACATTTACTGTCCCTTTATATATGTACTCAATCAATTTCTTCAATATACCATGTTTCATGTTGACCACAGCAACGAAATAATTCGGATTGCCCACAGTTTCCTCCAGAAATATATCTTGGAAATACGTAGAAGCTGCAGCTAAAGTAGTACGATGACATTTAATGTGCTTTTGCTCACATGAAACTGTAACATCAGCAAACAAGGAATGATCCAGAAAATTATTAATTGATTCTCTTAATGACGTTGCATGGGTGTTCCAACAAATCTCATAAGCAGCTGGCTTTTCCTTATTTCCAATTTGCTTCAGTAACTCCAGTGCATGAACTGGACGCATTTTCAGATTCTAAAACAGCAATAGATTAAATGAGCGAATTATAAATAAAAACAATGTCAATAACAAATTCATAAACCATAATATAAATTCAGCAAATAGCAAAATGTCAACAATTATAATAATAATGAGTTGCAATCTTTGTACCTTCACCTTAAGATTTGACATCCGCTTGCTGTGTTCTGTACACTTTCTATTTTTGCTCCTCTAGCTAACTGAGGTTATCTTATCACAGTCCAGTCCAGTGTGAGGCCTTAATCCGTTTTGATGCTTGACCACCTTCAATTTTATATGAGTTAGATTAACTTTAGCCAAGGGTCCATTATTCGTAATAGATTGGTAATTTGCCAAATATTTACTGTGTAGTGTGTACCTCTTTAGATGTTTCCACATTTGCAGTTCAAGAGTTCTTCCAGTTCCAGCCTTCCAGAGTGTTGGATTGAAAATCAAAGCGAACTGATGACTGAGAAAATCAATGTAATGAATGCGAACAAACAATAAAGTCTTACCATTTTCTAAAATTGGAATGCACAACGCAACACCAAGAGAGACAAGACTCAATACTTTCTTAAATGACAGCAACTTGGCAATAATAAACTGCAAACAAAGTCGTACTTTTTGAGAACAAAGCTTGTGCAATGCAAATTATTTTTCCCTTGCGCTGCACTGCACTGCACAGATGCGATTCATGTAATGCAAAATGCAATCCAAATCTAAGAGCCTTTACCATTTGTAAAGGTTCACCAAGTTGATTTGTTTCTATGTTACCGTGAAATGGAATGATTTGGAAGAATCATCCGAATCAGTTCGGCACATTTTTAGATGAATGAGAATTTTCTGCAAATCTTGTCTTGCACACAACCTGACTGAAAATTATCTGCCATCACACCGCATATAAAAGTGTTCCAGCGGCAGACTTGAGAAACTTGAGATGAGACTAAAATTAAACGCATTTAAATGTTCTAGGCATGATGATCCATAAATTGTTTCCGCTTTAGCCCATCATCCATAGTCAGGGGAAAGAAAAGCGATTTAGGACAACAATTAATGTATTGTGCAATTAAAGCCAATGAAATTAATGATATTTAAGACTAGTTTAAAAGCTTTCTTTTACGCAGTTTGTTGGATAGATGAAAAAATTATCGTGACATATTAAAATTAAAATCTGATGTTGTACAATACGTATGTTCAATTCAATAGACAATAAAGTACGTTTAATGTTAATTAAATGTACATATCACATCATAATGTATAGCTCAATCTTATGTACCTATTGCCCATATATTATAGTTAGTTATTAATTTGTGTAGTCGTTAACATTCTGTTTGTCGTAAAAAGCAGTACTTGCATTAGTGAATGTCGAACGATTAAACGATTAGTGAAGTTGTCCGTTCATACCATCAATTCCAATCGCAGAAGCCTTCGAAGTTCGCCTAGTTCGCAACACACTGAATGTTCCATGTTTCAATGACGATAAGTAAAGGTCCCCGAAAAGAGATTAGTTTTAGGCTTCATTTTTACCTTTTAGGTTTTGTTTGAACCACTTTCAAAAAATGACGCAAATCTAATCTTTTTTCCACTCCTCGAAAGATTAATTCGTGTATGTATGAAACCTTTATAACGATAAGCTCATGCGTTCGCAGTGCTAAATACTATTTTTCATCCTTAGTACTAAATAAGCATGGTGAGTATTATAATCATATTAATTGCAATTGACGTATTATATTTCATATTTATAGATGGTTGTGGTGCGGAAGGTTGTAGGTAGCCTATTTGTTCGTACATGTAAGAAAATTAAATTTGCATTGAAACTGCTCACCTATTTGTATTAGACTCACTGACACACTCACATTGACTTTCGAACAAACAAGCGACAAAGGAATTTGGTTATAGCTTTTAGGCATTAAAATTAAATATAGCTGAGCCGGTCTGCATATTTACAAAATCCTCATAATTCAATACACAGAAATATTATAATACCCAGAAAGTAGGTAGGTACTATTGATAAACTTATACAAACACATAGGTATGTATATATAACTTAACCGTAAGGGTAAGTAAGCTCCAGTGTACCAACTCCTACACTTTGGCCCACAAGATGATAACTAATGTTCTTATCTGCTACAAAGAGAACAGGTAAGAATGAAATCTTAGTAAAGCATGGCAAACTAATAATATCAGCTTAAAATTCGCTAATTCCGCTGAAAAGGATACACCATTGACATATAAAGTCAATCTTCTCATTTCTTACATGCTAAAGAATAAGCTGACATAAGGTTTTATAACACAGCTTTTCTTTACCATAACAAGGCAATTCCTTATTTATGCGCTACAGCTAGAGGCAATACATTATTGTATTTTGTAAAAACACTTGCAATTTACCAGGTTACCACAATACACAGTTTTGCCCGAGTTCAGGATTTGTCTTAGGTAGGTATTATTGTATTATTAGCTATACTCTGTCAAATTATGCCTCCATAACATTTGCCTGTGTGTATACAATCCATTTGAGAATTGCTAACGTAAATATTTTTGAAAAAGTATACAAAGCAGCATATGAATTAAGGCATGTGTATTAGTATGACCAGAAGATAAGTATATTATGTATATCTAAACATGTAAATATATATTACCTATAGATATTATTTGTAGCATAAACACCCAATTACCTCACCTAGGTTGTAGTTGTAGGTACTGTACAGTGATGTTATAATTTGTTTTTATTAGGTACTTATTACAGCTTATTACAGCTATTATGTAGTACTAATGCAAGAATCTTATAGCATTTGGAAATGAAATGAATTTTTACCTTTAATGAATTTATTTTCGCTAATTGTTGACTTCAAATCAAAGTCTAAAGACGGATATGACATTTATGTAGTATTTACTCAGTAGATTATGGAGAAACTTAATGTTGTTATTCCCGATTCCTCAACATGCACTATATACATAGTTGATAGTATTTCAGGTATTTAAGTAGTACCTACTGTTTTGTAAACATTCACATTTCACTTCCTAATTGATTTTGACGAATTGGGACAAATAATATCTGGAAGACCGTTTCCTTGTCTTACAAACAAAACAACTATGTATATGACAATATATGTACAGATACTGTTGCCTATAAAATACACTAGGTTGTTGTTGTTAGGTAGCCCATGATGCTGCTTTAAAGCAATGCTTTCACTTCCCTTTAGAGAGAAAAGCATTTGCTGAGACGTAAATCTGAGATGAGAATTGAGAATAATAGAATTAATAACTTTGCTTTATCCCTCAAGGAAAAGGGTCGCCAAAGAGGACTTTTGAATTTTGAGTTTCCTGTTCGGCGACTCGGTGTGAGTTGAACTACGTTGAACCGAAGTGAACCTTTGCTACACGCTCATAAAGTTTTCACGATCTGCCTGTCTCCGTCATCCCTGATTGGTAATATTATCAGACAGACACAGAGATGACAAAAGGATCTATTCCACTTCAATCCACATAATGTAATACATACACTGAATTTAATACTTACAAGACAATTCCTTACGTATGCACTATGTACCAGAACATACATATAAAATATTTCTAAAGCACTCTCTATTCTTGCTGTAATGTCCCGTATATCTCTTGTACTATGGGAAGAGTTCATGAGCAATAACGTTCTGATGCACTGTTTGTCTCCTCCCGTGTCCTGCTAGAATTATAAAGCTGTGCCTGGTCTTTGGTCTATATATATGCACTATACACACGCAGCAGTAGCACATCAGTGGGAATCCAAAGTCAAGTCAAAATAACCCTATCCTTGCCTGTGCAACTACCACACACACTTAAATTCCCATCCTAACTCCACTTTGTGTCACAGTGTAGTCAAGTGAACCCACTCTACTTGATCCTGATCATTACAAATGAGACAGTCAAGTGCTGGAGTGAAACCTGTATGAATCCCCGGTTTTCTCAGCCAAAACCACTTGACTCTGTACTACGTATCTGTCATCTGTATATCTGCAGAGATTTGCCTATGTATGTTTTCCCAATCCATACAGCCGGCAAAGCTTTATTCTTTGTCCGCTCACCTTCTACGTCTTCTCCTCTCATAAAATAATAATGTTTAGGATAACTTTTAATACTTCTACTTCTTCTCAAGATAGCCGTCTTTAAGAAGCACCAACCTGATTCCTCATCATGTCATCTTAACTACGGTATTCAGAGATTTCCCCTTTCTCCAGCTAGACTAGACCAATAGATTCCTTCCTCCATCTAATGCTACATCCGTTATATATGTATTATCTATACATTTTTATTTCTAGCCATGTCCACCGCACTATCAATAATCTCTTTCCTACTTTCTTTAACAAAATCTCCACATTTCTATAGAAAAGATTCTTATACATTGTAACAGAAAATGCTGTTTCATCCCATATATCATATTTCTATGTACCTATTCTTGCTAGGCACATGGCACTAGGCACATGAGAGAATACACTCGTAAAAGTGTATCAGGCGGTCATTGGATTCCAACTCATTGACAAATATTCGATTTTCACACAATATACCATTAATATTTTGTGAAAATGAGTATTTACATAGCTTTTTAAATTATGTTGTGCTACAGAATTGTGCATTTCCAGTTTGTGAATTTTTGCTGATCTGTATATATGGATCTTCTGTAGGCACAGGCAATGAGTACTATATTATTGATAGTACATTTAATAGAGACTCTAATTTACTTGGCGTGACTATGTATAAACTAACATTATATAATGGTTACAAAATTCTAACTAAAGCTACTTGTTTTTCCCTTATTTTCTTAAAGTTATACTAAGTTAGTTGACTAGTCTGAAAGTCTGAATTGGCTTTTACAAATGTTGGACTGGATTTATTTTGGATTGAAGCTAATGGAATGTAGGTAGCTCTCGAAAGCTATCTTTGGAAGTAAAACTAAGTTAAGCAAGTAGGAGTCTCATCATTCTGTGTTTGTTATATTTGGAAAAGAGACTTTGTGTTATTTGTTCTGTATTATCTGTATAGGTGTGCTGTGTGCTGGTCCAAAGGATTGAAGACTCACATCACATGTGAGTGTGACTGACTGGACTTAATAAGTAAAATAGTGTATTAGAGTGATATATTGTTGAGGCGTACAATAGTCATACAATGGAATCGGATGCCGTGGCCAATCCGGCTAGACGAGGCTTGGCATACCTACGTTGTATTTGTACTAGGAGGGAACTGTTCTGGAAATGCACCTCTGAGAAATAACAAAGATTGAGACTCGACAGGAGAGAAGAAGAAGAAGAAGAAGAATTAGAGTGTAAGAAGCTAAGACGGAGCGAAGTAGCGAGAGAAGAGTAAAATGAAGAGATAGAGTCGGAGTTATAGGGATGAGATAGAATTTGGAGGGATTAAAATAGTTTGGGCTGATGAGAGAGCGAGAGAGTTTCCAGTCTGCATCGTCTTCACTTCCTCAGCTTTCCTCCACAACTCCAACTACTTCTTCCCATTCTTCTGTGTATTCTTCCAGCAGCAGCCGTGGGTTTATTTGAGATAGTCTGGCTTTGGTTTTGTCTGAACTGAAGATGTAATGTGACGTTACGTTACGTTAAGTTACGTATGTGTGTATATGTAAGTATTTTGCTGGCTGGCTCTGGCTTCGTTTGCTCCTTCGCTGTGTGGCTTAACTCTCTCATCGTCGTATACTTCTTCTTCTCCGACTCCTATGAGTCCTATGTCTACAACACCACCACCACATGCATGTCTGCATTGTATGCGAGTTTCACAAGTATTAGTGTTAGTGTTACTACTATATATAAGCACAGAATAGCCGGCCAGCATAGAATGGCATGATATACCAAGTAGATTATAGTTTTACGGATTAAGTCGACGAAAAGGGATTAGAGTAAGAACTCTTTAGAGTTGGAGCTGCTGGATGGAGCTTCGGGAGGAAATTCCCGGATTGAGTGAAGCTGAGGGATGGGATGAGGATTCGGGGACTTGGACTTAGACTTAGTAGTTACTCATATACTACATCTATATTCTACATATAGAAATATATAGAAACTATTTGAGCCTTTTTCTACTACACTCATCCTGTCTTTCTCTCTGTACTTTTGTGTGTGTACCACCATGTATGTGTACATTTGCTGTAGTAGTTTTGACTTGCTTGAATGCAGAGTTTAGAGTTATAGATACACTTTGCTTGTTAAGACTTACTTAGTTACGTACACTGTACATTCCTAGTCCTAGTATGGGCCTTACAATGCTGCGACAAGAGAGTCTCACTACTAATACAAACTTGACTAAAGGACGACGACGGTGTTGTAAGTATTTAGAGCTGTGTGAGTGAGAGATTGGGATATATAAAAGATATAGATAAGGCAAAGCCTTCTTGTACATTGACGTTGGATATTAGAACTAGGACTCTAACGTACATAGTTTAGATATTATGCTGCTTTACTTTGCTTTACTTTGCTATGGGGATTTCCATCCCCTTTTGATCCATCCTTCGTTTCGTTCCTTCATTCTCGTTTCGACAATATAAAGTAAACTACAGTAAAGTGAGCTAAAGTAAAGACGGATCGGATATAGGATAGGATTGTGCTTATTGTATATTGTAGAAGGAGTAGCTAGTAATAGTAGCAGATCGTATGTATAAAATAGTAGAGACAGCTACACTTCTGTTGTGCTGTGTGTATAAAATCCTGTGGCATGGTCTACGAGGCTAGTCAGTCTCTTTCTTTCAGAGAGACGAGCACACAGTGCAGTGCTGCTATTAGTAGGAGAGAGCAGTGTGTTGTGAGTATACAGTACATGAACACGAACAGAACAGAACAGTCTGAGTCTCCCCTGTGTGCGAGGAAAAGAGAAGTAAGAAATAAGAAGATTATCTCCCGTGATTGATGAATCTAAATCCGGGCTTAGAGAGTAGCCCCAAATCCTAAAACCCTCTGCCTTGCCAATCTCCCAAACTCTAATAAAGATTATAGCCAAGCACCATACAGATAAATACAGTCAGGCCAGACGAGATACACTATGTATGTGTTCCTCCATTCTCTATTCTCCAAACTAAACTAAGTAAGTAGTACCTACGCAGATAGTGTAGACACATATACATGCACAGTGTAGACATTACAGAAGTAGTGTGACTGTGACTATGGGCCATCGTCGTCATCGTCAACGTAAAGCTCAAATCTTGTATTGCATTCTCGCTCTGTCTCTACGTCTTCTGGTGGCTTGGCTGTAGAATTTCTCATCTCGTATTTCTTCTTCTTTCGTCCCTACGCGTACCTTTCTTAACTCTGACTCAACGAGTCTCAGCCTTTTTCTTTCTCTTCATCTTATGCCGCTATTTCTCTCCTTTCTCCCCATTTATTCCGACGTAAAAACCGATTCCGCTTTTCTTCACTGTCCTCACTCTCTTTTATTCTTATTCTGGGTCGAATGAAATGAAATTCGGCGTCTATTTGTATTCTGGATTGTGCTGCTGGCTAAAAGATTGCCTTAACACACATTCTAACTATTCTGTCTCATCTTACTCACCAAGTCACCAGCTTAGTCCTATTGCCACACTTGCACAAGTCTTTCTTGCCCTATAGGAGACCATGCCTTAAAACCAACTGCCACAATATACCGCGCGTTTAGAACCGATGTGATGACATAACCAAATGTGGATATACATATATGTAGGAACATTTATTTAGCCACTACCACATTAATGCATATATACCTACCTAGGTACAAGTATGCTAAAAAGAACAAGAGCCTGGGTATTTATGGCTACCAAAACTATACAGTATCATGACAAGTACTAAAAATGTATGAGACTAAAATAATCTCAATACAGTAAAAGGACATATTTTAGCCATGATGATGTGAGTTGACAATTGCAATAATAAAAATTACTTGACAATACCACAAACTGCCTCAACAATTTTGTATATTATTATGAAGTATTATTGAATTCAAAGTACCCATCAGAACAGAAATAATTAGCACTCACGAACAAAATTTATATCAATAATACGTAATGTACAACACACGTATAGCGGATTAAGTAGGTACTTCAACAAAATGCACAAAAATGTCCATAATTTGTCATGCAGTCTATTCAGTTGGCTTGCAATACAGTAAATAAAAAAGTTTTATGCGAAATATCTGTAATACGATTAATAAGGTAGTAGATGGATATAGTAAACGAGGAAATTATATTTATAATGTGCGAAACCAGGTGAAGAATTATACAACATGGTCAAATGTATAACGTATAATGTGATTTTTTTTGTAGACGTGATTTATCAATTTGCAATCTATTTGCTTATTGAAGTAAACTGACAAAATCCTTGTCACTCAAAAATAAAACCGGGTTACTCGTGTTAATTTCCCAGCAGCCAAACAAGAGGATTTCTGTGACATTTATCAAAATATGTGAGAGTTTTGCTATCACCAAAGCTAACAAAATGAACATCAAATTGTAATTAGTTGATTGAGGTTGAATGCGTTATTTGGAGATAATGAGAAAGGATAAGCCATTCATCGTTATCTTTTCGTGTCACCCGTAATGAGAAAATCACTTGATCCAACTTATCACAACAATATGATGTAATGTACATTACTCCTTGTCATTTAAGTACGGATTTGGATTTAGTCGAATGAGTATACCTTACTTAACTGACAGTTGTCACATTAAGTAAACCAACCAATTGCATTTCCATTCTGTTCTGCGATATGATTAATACATTATTGATCATCGTCCTTCGGATTATCTCACACTTCACTCAAATTCACCCAAAACTTTTTTGTGTCCAAGTTTGTTTTTGTTTTTTATTTATTGTAGTGTCATAGTACTAGTGTAGTACGAATAGGTAGCACATCTATAGAAGATCCTTTCTTGTCATTGCGTAAAGCAACCACATAGTCACATACGCTTGAAGCTACTATATAAATATATATGCACCTATGTACTTAGGTGTACACATTAAATTATATAAGTTTGTAATTCATGGAAAATACAGTAAAGCCAATTGTGTTCGTTCGTATGTATAGATAAAGCTAACTTGCAGATTATCCAACTAAGGATTTAATTAGCCCATGAGAGTACAAATGTCATGAGCAAAGGAAGGAATAGCAAGCGCCAAAAACAGTAGTTAATAGCGCTAGAAATAGCAGTAAAAATTGGCAAAAATAG